>PQWD01006814.1:0-147874 GCA_019425675.1 Leucinodes orbonalis | reverse complement strand
AGTAAACATTTATTTGCAACTCCCTCCTCAAGTTTATTGCACTTGACAAATCCCGTTACGTTATATCCATAAAAATGGTATTTTGTAAACCAACTCAATTGCGTTCAGGGAAATTTATTTTACATTGATACGAATATTGCGTAACGAAAACGTAAGTAATATAAATAAATGAAAGCAATAAATAATATTATTCAAACACAGAAAATAATTCTAAACCTCAAGATTTGTATTGTTTGAAGCCGATCAAGCATCAAACGAAACAAGTTCATATTAAGTTATTTTCTATTTGTAATATAAATAAATAACTGATCAATCCGAATATTCCTTTTTTATTATCTATTCTGCAGGATATAAGCCAAGATAGTATCGCAAGTCATCATAATTTAACGACTTACTACGCGTGGAATAACAACAAATTACTTATACATATGATGAAGCATACTTACATGCATGACGCCCAGAGGAATCCAATAGATATTAATGTATCCAATATATTGTCTGGTCCAAGGAAACTATTCAAACCTGCTGGAAGACACGAACTTGATTGCCGGTAACACAGTAAACCAGATTCGTTTAACATTTACTCGACAAACACATTCCGCATTAACATTTCGCTTAAAGCCAACGAAGTGAATTCCTAAACAGACGGGGTTCTCCGCTATGAATTCTCAGAACGCCTCTTCTTTTGGAAGTATTCGGAGGGCATTCTCTGCTACGCTAATCAATACGAAGTTTTCAGCCCAAAAATAGTATCCTCCCAAAATATGAATGATGGTCCAACATCCAATTAAACAGTTCTGACCTATTCCTTTTAGAGACTGTATTAGGTTCCATTGAACGAATATTAGCAACAATGGGTTTGTTTGATATTTAATATCTATATAATTTTATTAAGTTTACTTTATTTACAGAACTTTACTAATGGCTTGTTATCTTGGTCTCACGAAAAATGTTGTAGAATTGGTGAATAATTGTAATATAGATCCGGACATAGCTGATAACCTGGGGAATTCAGCTATTACCTATGCTGCTGTAAGTCAAACATAAACAAATTAGAGTATCAAGGATCTGAACCAACATATAATAATTTGTACATTTTTACGACTACATTTATTTCATACATATTATGCTTTATATAAAAAAACTTTTTTTTATAAAGCATACGATATTATACGAGGTACTTGATAAATTCAGTTGTGATTTTAATTAAAATAGCTTTTAGAATTTAACATGATTAACTTGATTAAATAAATAATTATAAAAGTGACATATTTTCTGTGTCAACTTTCAAGTGCGGTGATAATTATGATATAATTCATTTCCTTGTGGAAGCGGGTGCGAATGTGGACAGCTTCAATGACTCATGTTGCACACCCCTCGCAGTGCTTCTCATGCGGTTCATGTGTGCTCAGAAGGACATAACCTCTAATGGAATGTTGCAAGCGTTACTACCAACTTCTGCGTCGCCGGCTCTACGTAAGCTTTCTTGACAAAACCTTTTTAAAATAGATCCCATAGACTTCGAGTAGTAATATGCAATCCATAGCAATAGGTAGAAAAATCGAACACCAACGTTTTAGTGTTGTGTAAAGCCGGCTATGAAATATATCATTTTGAACACTCGCGACTCTCCTAAGCACTTACCTACTGAGGAACTAGGATCGTACTTGCAACTTTTGAGAAACTAGATCTAGGATACCAACCATATATAATGTCTTTGCAGCCAAAACGGAGCCTCAGTCGAACAAATCTTTGCATGGAAATAACAACTTTCCAGTGGCATAAGAAGTAGAGTAGCAGTATAAGAGTAGATGACAAATTAAAGAAAATTGTAGGTCAAATAAGAAAGAATACATGTTTCTTAATGAAGCTCTTTGTATTTTAGAATCGGTTGAACAGAAAATATTTGAATGGAATTTTTCTCGTGACCATGCTGTAACAATGGTTGCTAGTGGTATTAATAGAAGTCCAAGTAAAACATCGAAGATAATGCCAGGAGTAAAAAAAATTAAGTCCTCTCAATCACTTAAAGACATATCAAATATTCGGAAGCGAACAGATGTTACATCATCGCCTAAGCCCACCTGGTCTACTAAAAAATTTTTCTGAAGAATCATTTGTGGAAGACAAAATGATATATAACAGGGTTAATAGCGAGTTCGAGACAAAAATAAACGAACTTTTCTTACGATCAAGCGGAGTAAGTCCTATACCTTATTTATTTGAGGTTCAAAATATGTTAAACGAGATGGATGCGCCTGAAGAAGAACCTAAAAAAGGGCAAGAAAAGCCTAAAAAGGTACTATCTAAGGTATTGAAAGATACAATGAAACCAAGTAAAGAAATGATGTGGCAAAGTACTGACAAAGAGGAGTATTCCTCGATAGATAGTATCGAAAGACAGAAAGGAGAAATGTGAGTTATTTTATATTTAGATAACCCAAGTATTAAATATTGATCTTTTTACCCCCGTGGGTGTATATATTCAACAGACACAATTCATTTTCTATCTATTATTCTAGATAGGTAAATCTATTATCAAATAATCATAACTTACTAAAAACGAATTCAAAATATCAATACCTGCCTCCGTGGTCTAGTGGTCACAGCTTTGGATTTAGATCGCTACTTGACCCAGAGGTCGTGGGTTCAAATCTCGAGGGGAATGTGAAAATAAGTTTGTGCGATTTTTTCCCAGTTTGGTAAGGATAACCAAACTCAACTTCAGGCTGAATCACCTAATTGTCCGACACAGAAAGGGGGGCAAGCCGTCGGTCCCGGCTACAATCTTAGGCTACCCACTTATCCACGTTTGGGCCAGCGTGGTGGGTTGCGGCGGCATAGCTGTGTCGTCCGGGAAGGCCTGTGGCCTACAGTAGGCCTTTATAGGCTGATAATGAAAATAAGATATTTTCATTCATTCAGGCTGGCCCGCATGATGTTGACGATTCTGCAACTACTGTCGGATGGAGCTAATCCAAATTTAGTAAAATGTCCACGGCCAGCTTTATACATGGCTATAGTTTCTGGTTGTCCTGACCTTGTAAAGCATTTAGTCAGTAATGGTGCCGACATCAATGAATTTACAATGAGGTAACAATATGCTGTCTACTGTTGCTGCCTGACAATGTATCATTTTAAATAATGACCCATATTATTTTTTATTGTTTTATGATTAAGTTTACGGTGCAAAAAAAAGGGAGTCCATGTTTGATGTGAACATCATTTACGTAGTGTCAGTCATTACATTATTATTTCTTTATATAATTCTTTATACAAATATTTAAAGTAAAAAGTTAATTGTAATCAATAATACTAGTCAGTAGATAGTGTAGGTACCTACCTAATAAGAAAATGTTTATTACAGAAAAATTTAAATATAATTTTTTTGCAGTTACTAATTCCTCCCAATATCATTATGACAGTATATTAGCATCAAATTTTTTCACTTTGAAACTCCAGTTCATATTTTAACGTAAATATACTAACATTCCAGGACTTAAGGTATACTCCACTAGATTTAGCTATGTCACGACCGTTCACATATGACAATGTTGTCTTGATTCGAGCAATTCTCGAATGTGGTGCAATCACATCTCATAGGTTGCGATTAGTGGAAACTGCTTCTGTAGACAACGTCATGCCCGAGGATCGTGGACCGACGTTGTTGCATGCAGTTCTTGCCAGGAAAACTGATAGTGACTCAGAGGACCAGGTATTATTTTTATTTGTAATTTATTTAAGTATATTTATCCGTTGTTTAGTACCCATAATACAGGCTTCACGCTTAACTTGGGGCTAGATGGCGCTGTGTGAATGTCAGTGGATATTTATTTATATTTATTTATTTGTTTCGCCTCCCCTATTTGCGCCAGATATCCCGGTCCTTCGCTCTCCTCATCCAGCCTCCACCTTTCGCAAGTCGCGGTCCCTCGGGCCGGAGGGTGTCCTGCGCAACGCTTGCTTAGACGTAACGAAATGTAATGTGAAATAGTGTACAATTATTCCTTAAATATATAGTTTTACATTCATTATATATATAGTGAACACGCAATGAGTGGATAGCCACTACTAAACTTACTACTACTTACTAGATTTATTTCTTTTTAAAATTGTAACCCTATGGTTTACAATTTTAAATACAGTAAGTATATGCCCGAAAACGTATTATATAACAAAAGCTTGTCTAACTGTAGTCTTAGCTGAGGTCAAAGAGCTGTGAAAGACATCAAACACGTTCCTTATGCTATTATAACTAGCAACCATTCTATTGCGTAGTGAATGTTGCCTTGCGATTGTCCTGTAACTTGGGGACTTACATGTCTGTGTAATCTTCCGCAATGTTCTGCCATGAAAGCTTAAATGGTAATCAAAGTATCATAATAAAAAAAAATCATAATACCTACAGTAGGTACAAAAAATGTTATTTGGCGCTGATGTCATGACATGCTGGGAGTCACACCACTACCTAACTGAAAATTTGGGGACAAAACATCAAGCTCGTTAATCAGGAACGTCGTCGTACGTCTATTAACGGAGGACACTTCTTTCTTACGTATCTGGGTAGCTTAAGTTAAGTATTTAGTTAAAATTTGCTTATTATGTATACGCAATTTATTTTCAGATAAAACATAAAATTGTAGAGATATTGCTTGAATATAACTGCGATCCATTACTAAAATTCAAAGGTCGATCCGCTTTAGATATTGCGATGACAAAGAGCATGAGTATTTTCGACATATTTATCAGAAGTCCGACAACAAACCTCAATGCCCCCATTAACGATATGAACCAGACGGTTCTTGTGAAAATGTTTTATTTGCCGTTTTTCAAGACTCTCGTTGCTCAAGAGAGATTACAAACGGTAATTTACGATAGTTAATGTACCTATATTATGATTCATAGTAAATTTATGATTTGGAAACGCTTAAAAGTATTTATTTGGTACCGCAGAAAAAGATTAATTAACTAAATAACAACAAATTCGAAACGTTTACTTTATTTCAGTTAACAAACTTGCTTCTGTTCGGAGCAGACCCGTTGATAGAGTGTTGTAATGGTGATGAAAAATATCCTAACATCTTCATTTTTGCGGCTAGTACTCTTAACGAATTGGAGGCTGCTCAGCACAAATCTAACCCGGTTTCTTCTCCAAGTAAGATACATAAATAACTAAATAAGCAATTTTAAATCAAATTACGCGTCGTTAGGGCAATATTAGACTTATTTTTATGACAAAACTAATACAACAGGACTTACTGAAGTTTATTGCTCTATTTATTTATTTTTTAATTAAAGTTAACTAACGAGTCCACCCTTTGAGCGCTTATTAAAAAATGAATAAAAATTATTTAAAGTATATTCCCTTCTCAGATAAAAGTGACTCAAAAAAAGGAGCTGCTTCTAAGAAAGAAATGCTCACGACAAAGTCCACGGGAAAAATAGGCGTAGATGATATTGGCGAATACAAACAGTCCATCGATCTGGTGACTGAATGTGCGAGGATGCTTCACGTACGCTGGCTACAAGCGAAGTTATTCAAAGAACTTGTAGAAATAATCGAAAGGTAGTTAGACAAATTGACAAGAACGCTGTATTTTGATGGCAGATTAGAATGTTTTTGAATTTGGTTTGTTACCACCCATAGCAGCTTACAGACAAAATATTCAAAAGAGTTTCATTCAATTCATTAAACTAAGTTTTTATAGGTATTTTTTCTGTGTAGCCTGCCGGCAAATCGTATAGATTATTGCAAAACCTTCCAATTCCTTCGAAGCAGGGTGAAAGCAGGGCGCTGCTGAAAGCAGGGTGCTTTAAGCTCTGAACAGTCTCCAGTTTAATAGTAGGAAAAATAAATTTTACTACGTGATCTTTTAGACTGATGACACTTAGTAAAACTTAATTACTTGAAAAAACTAAAAACATGCTTTTGTATAGATACAAGCATCGCCATTGGAACATGATAATTAAAGAGCACAAGCACAGAAAGCGCACGGGCTTATGGCTGACTGCTCAACGCTGCCTAGAAATATGGACATAATGAAAATGACCAAGAAGAATTGTATAATGACAACAGAGTATTGAACACTTGCTAAACATTGTGCAGTACTATAGCAAACTACGTAAGATAGTACCCTCAGCGAAACCTACGGCTGTGGAGAAAAGTTCGATAGAGTCTGATGTAAGTTATTTACTAAGGGAGCGTGCAGCAAACGTAAAATTGGCGACTGATTGGGATCATGGAAAAGGCCTTATGTAAAACCTGAATTGACTTCAAGACTGGTGAGTAAGTGGTACCTTATGTGTGGTCTCAGTCTTATCTTTTTAAATCTTGTTTTATTCTACTCGTACCTACATAAGCAGTTACAACGGTTTTTATTCTACTAAATAGCTTACATGTATAACTACTTACTTAAATAATATTTCTCAGAAACCGATATATCAATAAAATAATTATTCTTCTTCTTCTCTCTATTTGACAATGACAACCTTTATTTAATAAATTAAATTAAGATTGTCATTAATTTAGCCGTTAAGATAGAGAAGTATCCCAGACAATTGACGTTAAAGTGTTTCATATACATAGTGATAGTGAACAGGTCCAGTGCCTAAGGTACCTAAGGTAAAGAAGATCTTTGTTACACATACCACCTTATTTATTTTGTTTTAGGCTGAAAAGAAGTTTAACATCTGTTTCGAATGTTCGCTTCCATTCAAAGAAGAAAAAATCAAATGTGTTTCATGTAAGCTTATTTCGTTTTGCTCTTTTGGCTGCATGAAACTGAATATAGACCGTGCAAACTGTCATCCTTGCAGCAATTACTTGAAAATGAAATACTTCCCTAGTCCGCCGGAGAGTGAAACAAATGATATATTTCCAAGCCTTTGAATAAATTTCTAATTGTTAATGAAATTGTGTTATTAATTATTTTATCAACTCATTAAAGAGGGACGAGCCTACCAGTAAAGGGATGCCTTAGTCGTCCATGCAGGACCAGTGCGGTTTAACTAACTTCACTACAGTCTTCACGCAAACCTTTGAATCTCGTCATAGGCGTGCGTGCGCAGGTTTCCTCACGCTGTTTTCCTTTACCGTAAGACCGTCGGATAAACTTACATTAAAATATTTTGAACGTTACTTTTTTAAGACAAACTTCTTATAGGCCTGTGGTAATAAAAGTACACATTGGTAGTTCGTCTCGTTCATGTAAACAAGACAAACAATACGTATTTTATTGTTCTGATGGCTACACTTCTCATTTCAAAAAATCCTATGGTTAATCCTGGGATCATGGACGTGCCTGGGATATGCCAATACATGAAAGTACATCGTGGAAATACCTTGCAGAAAGTTTTTACTATAATTTTATTATTATATTATAGTATATAAGTAGTCAATACTTGTAATTTTTGCTTTAAGTTTATAGATGCTACGGTCACTGAGTTCTCTCTAGAAGTCCGCATAAGGTTTCAGCAGGGGCGCCTTTCCCTAAGGTGCAGGGTGTGCGTTGCACACGGCTGCCGCGGTCCTAGGGGCGCCGGGCGCCGCTCGCATTTTGAGTTCCTCCGAGGACCGCGCGCTTATTAGGGGCGCTAGGGTAATGTTTGCACAAGGGCACCACATGAGCATGAGAGACGGCCCTGGGTTTCAGTAAAGTCCCACATCTTTTCTGAAACTTATGGGCAAGGGGTTGTATTCGTCTATACATCATCAACTTGGTTCATCACACATTTCTTCATCAACATTACTAATGACGAGGATGTATAGGGTATGATTTTAGCCTGTTCACAATTGATCGAAAAAAACTGAAATGTCATTCCATCCATGAACTGTCACTTATTGCTTTTATTTATTTCTGGAATTGAAATGCCGCTATTTGCAATATAAAGAGTTATTTATTTTATGAAAACCATCCGAACTACTTCAATCTATCTTAAAATGGCCTCAGCTGCGAAAAAGCCCAAACTTTCCGTTCCAGTAAACAATACTGAGCGTAAGACGAATCTTGAAGACTTCATGAAAAATATTCAATCAAAACGAGAAGACACAGCTGAATCAATTTTAAAGTTTAAATTTAACAAGAAGCGTCTTCGAATTGTATCTCAAGAGCAAATGGTAGCTGATAAATGCGAAGGAATTGTTTATTGGATGTCCAGGGACAGCAGGGTGCAAGATAACTGGGCGTTCTTGTTCGCTCAGAAACTGGCGCTCAAAAATGAAGTGCCGCTTCACGTGTGTTTTTGCTTGATTGCGAAGTATTTAGATGCTTCGGTCAGACAGTTCCACTTTCTAATCAAAGGTAAAGAAACATGTTGACAATAAACACATTTGCACACTGATATGTCTTATATACTTAAAGTTATGTGTACTTAAAAGTAAAAGTTACTATAACTAGGCACTATTGGAGTAAGTAAATGTTTAAGAAAAAACTTTTTTGATTTTTTTTTGTATAGTCACAATTTATAAATGCTTTAATATTAAAAAAAATGTATGAAACATTTTATTCTCGTTTTTAGGATTAGAAAAGGTGGCAGCAGAATGCAAAAAACTCAATATATCCTTTCACCTACTGGAAGGAAGTGGAGCAGACGCATTGCCTCAGTGGGTGATTGACCACAAGATTGGTGCAGTGGTTTGTGATTTCAACCCTTTAAGGGTTCCAATGGGATGGCTGGAAGGTTGTAAGAAGAAGTTAAAGAAAGATGTTCCATTAATTCAGGTAAATTATTTGATGATTTAGGTAGATGAAGATGAAGAGCAATAATAATTTAATTGTTAAAAATTAAATCAAATATCCAAACAATTCAAAGTCTTCATTTGTGATTCAATCAATTTACAAACTTCTTATAACTATTATGAATTTTATTGAACCAAGGTCTGTAAGATTATAAAAGTCTTTGTAATACCTTATTAAAATAATAATAATACCTGCAAAGATTACAAATAATTTAATCACTTAACATCTAAGTGAGAGACTGGTAACTGTACTCAGTGACCTGTATGAAAACATCTATTTATTTTTGTGTTTCTATTGTCTTCACTGTCTGCAAATGTGCTACCTACAGTTTTAAAAAATTACAGGTGGACGCCCACAATGTGGTTCCTTGTTGGGAGGCATCAGACAAACAGGAGTATTCTGCCAGAACCATCAGAAACAAAATCAATTCCAAGCTAGCAGAGTATCTGACTGAATTCCCACCTGTCATAAAACATCCATACACTAGCAATTTTGAACCGGAAGTAAGTATTTAAAATGATTAAGGAAGAGCCCACCTAGTTAACCCTTTAACCCCCGCCGATGCGGTGTGTCATAGGTAGTAGTGCCACTTACCTACCAATGAACGAATTGTTTTTTTTATATATTATAAATGTACAGGATGATAAGTGCTCACCTGATGGTAAGTGATACGCCTGACCATGACAGAGGAGACCAACAACTGAAAGACAACTATTATTCTTCCCTCCGCACTGTGCCCATCACCAGAGACAACAGATGTTAGGTCTCTTATACCTGATAATTTTACTAGCTACAGTGCACTCATCCCGAAACAAAAGCGCATTACACTCCTGTTTAATGGGACAATATCACCTTAGAATATATTTCTGATGGGCTTACTCTTGAGCACAGACTATCCTAGGGGAAGAGAGGTGCTCTAAGATGGAGCGCGCTTGCCCAGAAAAAGCCTATTCACTCGTTTTTTTAATGCCACAGGGTTGAAATCAGCTAAGTTTGATTCCCTTGAAAATGGCCCTTTCAAAGGTCCTCAATACAGAAATTCTCAATTTTTTTAACATGAATGGTTTCATCCTTTTTTATTTCTTATTGAACAACATATATTAAAGAAAAATTTTAACTTGTTCACAGCCAATAGACTGGGATAAGGCGATTGAGTCGCGGGAAGCAGACAAGTCGGTAGGACCTATAGAATGGGCTGGGCCCGGCTATGATGAAGCTATGAAAACATTGAACATGTTTATAGAGAAGAGATTGAAAATATTTTCTAGTAAACGAAATGATCCCACCAGGATGCTCTCAGCAATTTATCGCCTTGGTTCCATTTTGGTAAGGCAGGACTCAAATACTTTGAATATAGAAATACATTAATAGAATTCATTAACACAATTAATCAGATACTAAAATCTTCTATGGAAATACGTTTATGCGATTGTTATTAAATTTATACTTTTTAAGTATACTTATTATTATTTTTAAGTAAAGTATTAATGTGTTTTTTATTCTAATTTTATTTTGTGTTAGTTAGTGCTATATTTAATCATATTGTGTAAGTGTACCAATAAGCTTTAAACTTGATAAAAATCTCGATCTATACACTACATTCTAAAATCCTATCATTTTAATAACTGTTATACATACCTATACTAATATAATAAGAAAGAAAATTAGATTAATGATTTGCATTGAATAGGCTTTGAAACTTACTTTAAAAAATATTCCTCCAGAATTGAAAAGTGAATCGAAGAAGCGAAATCTGGATGACAGAGGCTATAATAATGTTTTAAATTTTAGATCCATACAAAAAGTCAAATATAATACTCACGCAAAGCCCGGACACGTTTCTAGTAATAAAAATCATTTCAGGTCAGATATCAGTGCAAAGAGTGGCGTTATGCGTACAAGAGTACAAAGCGAAATACACTGAGAGCGTTAACTCGTTTCTGGAGGAGGCCATCGTGCGACGCGAGCTCGCCGACAACTTCTGCTTCTACTGCGAACATTATGATAGCATTAAAGGTGCAAGCAACTGGGCGCAGAAGACATTGGACGATCACAGGTTGAAATTCGACTTTTAATGTTATAATAAATAAATAAATATCCACTTACGTTCACACAACGCCATCTAGCACCAGTTAAGTGTGAAGCTTGTATTATGAGACTAAACAACTGATAAACATACTTTTTTTTTGTTAATACATTGATATTGTTCCACTCAATAAGCAATGTTTTTTCTCCCCGGAGATTGAACCTGTAACCCTTGGTTTAATAGCCGATGTCTTAACAATTACTCCAGATGGGTCGTCAAGTGATAAGTATCATGCGGGTCTAGCTCGGAACACTACAATAAAAACTAAATTCCAATATAGACATTCACACTAAGGTCCATTTTCTTTGAACGATGCTCGAGCATTGATATTTACTTGAATACAGTTAGAAAGGGATGCCGCTATTTATCGTATATAGCGCTATCTCTTTCTAACTCAATTTAAGTATAGATCCATGTTGATTCTCGTTCTAGAATATCGTGCGTCGGTGGCTCAATGGTGTGGACCTCCTACCGGGAGGGCTGAGGTTCAAATCCCGCCATGTACCAATGTGTTTTCGAATTTTCGAAAAATATATGTACGTTATACGACGCTCTTACGGTGAAGGAAAACATCGTGAGGAAACCTACGCCTGTGAAGAGATTCAAAGATTGTGAGTGAAGTCGTCCAACCCGCACTGGACCCGCGTGGACGACTAAGGCCTAATCACCCTATACGGGTAGGCTCGTGCCCCTCGGTGAGGACGTTTAATGAGCTGATGATGATGTTCTAGAATATGGGCCTAAAGGACCCTTATTGAATGTCTGATTAATTAAAATCCCCTAAACTCCAATATTAACCATCAACATTTTTGTTTCAGGAAAGACAAAAGAACCCATATATACACACTAGAGCAACTGTCCAAAGCGGAGACACACGATGACCTGTGGAACTCTGCCCAGTTGCAGTTAGTCCGCGAGGGGAAAATGCACGGTTTCCTCCGGATGTATTGGTGTAAGAAGATTCTAGAATGGACGCCGTCGCCTGAAGATGCTCTCAAATACAGTATTTACCTGAACGACCATTATAGCGTCGATGGAAGGGACCCCAATGGTTTTGTCGGTGAGTTGGAAATGGATTTATAAAGGCGAAAGTCAAGTCTGTGTATATTTGTTACTTTTAAACTAGGGAATGCAATCCTGATTATCAGTTATATCCGTGCCTGAATTATATGAAATTGTGATTCGGTCTACATAACATCTTTGTTGAATAATTAGACATTAGACTCATTGGTGTAGACTGTTGCCTTCCAATCTGGAGGTAGCAGGTTCAAATCCCGCCACGTACCAATGTTTTGCGTATTTTTGAAATTATATGTACGTTATCTGACTCTCTTACGGGGAAGGAAAATATCGTGAGGAAACCTACGCACGCCCGCAAAGAGATTCAAAGGTTGTAAGTACGTGAAGTCGACCAATCCGCACTAAGCCCGCATGGACGATTAAGGCCTATACACTGTTTAAGCTCCCTCTTGCCTCTTGCTCGATGATACATAAAGGCGAAGACTTAAAAAAGCATTGTATTAAAATAAATATCATTCCTAAAATAAATAATTAATAAACGAAAAAGCTAAAACATATAAAACGGTTTAACAGGTTGCATGTGGTCGATATGCGGAATCCACGACCAAGGATGGGCGGAGAGGGCGGTCTTCGGGAAGATACGCTACATGAACTATGAAGGATGCAAACGGAAGTTTGATGTCAAAGCGTTTGTGGCGAGGTACGGGGGAAAGGTTCACAAGTACGTGCCTAAGAAGTAAATCTAGCACAGAAGAAGAAAAAAATAAAGTGCATGTACTTAATGAATCTTAAATATCTTTTTTAAAGTTCATATTTGATAAGATTCGTTATTGAATGTTGTCTTTGCTACTGTCTGTAAGGATGTTTAGATAGCAAATATTCACTCTTCAAGACCTTGTTTATTGTCTCCTTTGGTAAATAAATATCACCTATTTTTCTCTCACATACATACGCACACGCACGCACACAGTCTCTCTCTTACATACACACAATTACACACACACAAACACACAGTCTCTCACATACACATAATTACACACACAGTCTCTCACATACACACAATTACACACACAGCCACAGCCACACACCACACCACACACACACACACACACAGCACACACACACACACACACAGCACACACACACACACACACACACACACCACACACACACAGCCACACACAACACACCGCCACACACACACCCACAGCCACACACACACACACACAGCACACACACACACACACAGCCACACACACACACATGATTACTTTTTAGATGAAATATTGCCTATAAGCTGATTTGATCGAAAGTAATAAAAGCAGTTTCATTTCATAAGGCGCGTCGTGTTCTTCGGCTAGATCGAAGGAGATTTAATCAGTATTTTGGTACACCAGTATTAAGGTGCAAATTAAAGTGCACCATTTTAACCGGCTCACTTGCACAGTTGTAACATGGCACGGTGACCGACCAATAGCAAAGGTTGAAGACGCGTCGTGATTTAGTATTGCCGATTAGATACAAGCATTTTACGCTCTTGAAAAGTGAGCCTTAAATGTATGTATACTAATGTAAAACTTACATGACAGCAACTGAAATGCTGGATATCGAGATCTTAAATGGTCACCTGCTCTAATATCTGTAATTGGATTGCTATTGTTATATATGTGACAGCTGATTTAGATCGCTGCTTGATTGGTTCCTAAATGCTTTATATTAAACATTAGACATTCGAAATTTAATAGTCTTTTTTAGAATAGCCAATGAACAAGTACAAGTTAAGACGGCATTTTTGTATTTTTTTAACGATTACTGCCCATTGTGATTGAAATCGATCAGTAGGTATTTCGCTATTGCGAAACTAAGTACAAAACGTCATACGTACCTTTGTTTTTATCTATTAATTAAGTTTTAACCCGTTTTAGCTAGTTAGTGTGTAAGAATATTATATTATCATCACTTTTCGCCTGATATTTAAATCTTACATTTACTAATGTTTATCGAATGTTTAGGTATGATTAAGTTTGAAGTGTTAATTATACAAAAGTTTCTTACATGATCCACTTAATATATTGTGTCTAGTGAATAATGTTCTTATATTTATATATTTTATACAATATTGTAGTTATAATTTTATACTGTAAAAAATCTGCTGTTTGATTGTTCTTTGTATTTGAGAAAACGGTGTTTCGATATTTTTGGTAATATTGATGTCTGTCTTTATTAATAATATTTCTACCTCAACTAGCTGTGAATAAAAACGTTTTCTAAATCAAGCCAATGTGTTTATTTTGAATCATGAACCGTGTAAACCATAGATTTCCCAATACAGGAGATGGGCAAGCCGCGTTTAAAGTGCGACAACTGTAAGCTCAACGAGCATACACTGGCTACCAGTTTACGCTCTTTGAGACGAGTCAAGACCACGAATATTAGAAGAAATTACCGTTTTTTTCCAAAATGCCATCCTGTGCAATTGTAACATGCCATCTTCGCAATGAATCAGTAAATTTACCAAGAAATATAATAACTTTTCACAGGTAAGAACCGAAAAGAAATTGCGACACTGGGACTGCCTATAAACTTGGCGGCTTGTCCCGTCTAATGTATATTCTGATGTCTGTGGTGTAAACCAAATCAGTACAGAGCTGGCCTAATGGTTTTTGATGTAATCAGGCAAAATATCTAACAAAACAAGACTTTCATAATGTTGACACATCTGTATTTGAACTTGTGTAAGACTAAGTCCTATAACCGAAATCCTTTGCTGGTCTAATCTACAAGCTCTCTTAGAGTATTCGCCAGTCCATTAAGTATTATACCAACACTCGTCGAGGCTTATTTTAAGATAAGCTTAAAAATCAAAGATTCTAACCGCTGTAGTTTACTTACCTAATCATTAAAATACACTAGGTATATTTCCTATTGTCGGAATGTTAAATGGTTAAACAGACACAGTGCCGCAGACTAACAAAAGCTTTTTGACTTTCATCTTATTGAATATAATTACAGTCCTAAAATACGTCTAGTGACTGGCCATCCTGACGCTAAAGCTTAATGGGCTGATGAAGATAAGTAATTTAAGATATTGGGTCTTGGGAAAGTAAAATAAAACATTTGTTGCTTATAAATATTTTTATTCATGAATGTGACTGTTCCGATACACGATCATATACTTCGATAATCTTCATAAAATTAGAAATAGAAAAATAATATCAAAGAGCTATTTTTTCATTGGAACATCAGTGTCAGGCATATGGTTACCTATCCATTATTTTATCAGAACTTAGTCAAAGGTTGTATACTTGTGGGATAACCTAACTAAAGTTGCATCTAAAATAATATTTCGTCACAACATTTTCTCAAAAGCATAATTAATTTTCATTACAAATTTGTCAATTCGCCTAAGAAACAAAATAATCATACATAATTGTCTATTATGTCGTAATTTATTAGAATTAAAATAAAATCGCTACAAAAAAGAAATAGTTACGCAATTATTTATATCATGATTTCACCACACAAAGGAATAAATTGGAAAAAATCTACGAGCATACATTGACTGCTTTGTTTATTATGGATATTTTTATTATGATTTTATATATATACCCGAGTAACTGTTTCACTATGAACACAAATTGTGGCTCGCTTCTATTTAACATATTCCATTACACAGTACAGCGCGTGGGTTATACACCTTTAACTTGAACATACAAACGTTAGCATTAAATTTCATAGAAAAACCTCGAGATAAACGTGTCGAAGACTGCAAATAGATTGATCATAACCAAATTCTTTATCAGTCCGTGGAGAACTTAGTATGGTTCTCCGAGCTCGTGTGATTGTTCGAGGCAGAATTTGGTTACAAACCGTAGTGAAAATGAAAAACAAAAAAGGAAACTTGAGGGTCGTACAAAAGAGGCGACATACTAGTAATAAACTAATTAGTTTTGTCTATGCTCCCGTGTGTTAGTGTGTGTGTGAAAGCAGAGCTAGATTCGCTGTCGCGGGCGCTGGACGGACCCGGGCCTACTGCACGCAGCACGCGTTCTTGTGGCCATTCTTCTTCAGGCGGGACTTGGGCCGGTACTTCTCCAAGTAAGAGAGCTGTTTGGCGTTGATCGCGCCACGCCGCTGGCTGGAAAACGATAAATAATAAACATAAATATCCACTGAGGTTCACACAGCGCCATCTAGCCCCAAGTTACTACGTGGTAGACTCGATTTTTTGTTGTTGTTACCGAGGGACACGAGCCTACCCGTGAACGGTGTATAGGCCTTAGTTGTCCACGCGAGCCCAGTGCAGATTGGCCGAATTCACGCACGTTTAATGAGCTGATGATGATGTGCTGACACTCAAAATCATTATTTTAAACAAAACTCTGAACTTGTGAAATAGTGTGTAATGAAAAGACAATGCGGAAAGCAAACAGTATAAATACTGACTTTGCCGCCTGATAAGGCCGAGAGCCTGTTTTTTCGAGTACGAAGTTTAACAGTGAGCTTGGCTTAAGAAACAGTATACTGGCTACACCAACATCAACGCCAGCCAGAATATAACACAAAATACTAAACATTTAAATCGTAGGACCTCTTAACTGTTTTTAAAAGCTGGTAAGATTATCTGTATCTATGAGGGTGGCATTTAAAAATATATTAAAAAAACCTAATTAAATTAAATAAATAAATATAAATACTGACTCTCTGATGGTCTCCACGGCCTCCTCGTACTTCATGCCGAGCTCGATGAGCGCAATGGCGACCATGACGGGCGCGCGGCCCAGGCCCGCCACGCAGTGCACCGCCACCGCCGCTTCAGGCTTGTTCTGGGCCCTGACACAAAGATAAACATTCAAGTATTTTCTTCTCACTACTGTTGTTGACAGCAGATGGGCTTTACAGCTTCAACGGGCAACTGGCTCTCAGCCTTAAAAAAATACACAAGCCTAAGGTTGCCTTAGAACAGAACTCAAACCTCTGTAGGTATGAGTTACACATTGACGACCAGTGTGTTGTTTTAGTTGAAACGTCGGCTAATACACGAAGGGGAGTTCGATCAATGGGCATTATAAACATTTGTGCATGAACCTTTCTGCTTGTCAATGGCCTGGGTATAAAGAAAAGGCAATATCTAAGTATGTTTCTACACAGTTTGGTACCCGTAAGAGCTTGTAGTCCGCGACTATATTGGGACTGGATGAATCTGTGTGAATTTTTAACCCAAAGATGGTTAAATAAGTAAAAAAGGATCTCTAGGCCTTTTCATAACCATATTGTCAAGTTTTCACCATCTCTCTCTCTCTCTCTCTTCAACCTATCGCAGTCCACTGCTGGACATAGGTCTCCCCCATTTTGCGCCAGATCCTCCGCTTTTCTCATCCAGCGCCCACCAGCGGCCTTCCGCAAGTCGTCGGTCCATCGGGCCGGAGGGCGTCCTACGCTACGCTTGCCAAGACGCGGTCTCCACTCCAGAACTCGTCTGCTCCAACGGCCATCGGTTCTACGACATACGTGACCAGCCCACTGCCACTTCAACTTGCTGATCCGGCGGGCTAGTTTTCACCATGCCAACAACTAATTCGATTTGATCGATTTGTATCGCTAATATAGATGTATGATGTAGATGTAGTGTGCTGATACAATCACTTCCTTATTGTGTAGTATGTTTATTGAAGCTCCATGTATCCGTTTAATATTTTATTGACTTTCTATTCTACTATATTTATATTCTATTCTATTCGACGACCCATTTGGTGTTGCGGTTGAGAGGTCGACTGCAACACCAAGGGTTCCGGGTTCAATCCCCGGGCAGTACAAAGATTTGTGTGCATGAACATGTCTGTTTGTAATGGTCTGGGTGTTTTCTATGTATAATATGTATGTATTTACAAAAAAAAATGTATATAATTAAGTTTATCCGTTGTTTAGTACCCATAATACAGGCTTCACGCTTAACTTGGGGTTAGATGGCGCTGTGTGAATGTCAGTGGATATTTATTAATTATTGTAAACTTCCATAAATCCCAAGACAAAATGACAAACATACCAGTTCGTGGTACATAGAAAACTGTAAATAAGGAAACAGCTACAAGTGAACTGCTACTGCAATTATTCCACCATAATAGACCCGCTGCGGTAGGTAAATGCTAAATGAGTCTAACAATCGAGTCTTGCGTCACAATACTGAATCGCAAACGCGTATTAATCGACAGAGATGACGTTTATAGCCTACGGCATACACACAGAATCAACATAACGCAATAAATCTACAAACTGAGTCATTTGAGGCGTTATCACCAGCATATACGTTCCACATTCGCTGTGGCGTCTAACCTAGGCTCGGGCGAAATGACTTAGCGAGGCCCTTTGACAAAAGATAGTGTTTACCTGAAAAAGGAGTAAGATTTACGGGTCAAAATTAAAATGAGTAATTCTAAGTTCTGAATATGTAGTATTAAATGATTCTTTAAGTTTAAACAATATTTATTGATAGATTAAATCTTAGTGTTACAATATGACTGTTTCCCGCGTACAATGCTAATGTCAAGAGAGAGATATTAGTGACGTGACATCACTCTTCAATTGATTAGGGATGGGTAGCGTTGGTCGTTTCATTTCCGTCTAACAGTAGTAACATTAACTATACGTATGTGTCATGCGGCTCGGACATTTTTTGGTTAACGTTTCTTCGTGATTGTTCATCTAGTTAGTTCATTGTTTATCTAAGGACGTAACCCAACACGCAGGCAAAGTGCGATTCGAAAGGTGTCAGCAAGTCCTAACCTAAAAATATATATTTAACCCTTTGACCGCACAGACGCCTTAGGGCGCCGTTAATATAGATTTTCTATTGTGTCTGGATTCCCGGCGTTCAATGGGTTAAATATATATATATATATATAACATAGGGACGCAAACGAGCATGCGGTTCATGATGGAGTGTTACCGCCGCCCATGGACATTTGTAACAGCTGAGGTCACAGGGATGCGTTGCCGGCCCTTTAGTAACCAGGACAAACAGCGTAACGTGTTACCGAAGCACCGCGAGACTTAAAATAATATTTTCGGTCACCCATCTAAAGATCGGCCTTTTTTACTGTATTCTTGCTCTATGAACGCTGTTAACAAAGAACTCTGCCTATTCTAGGTAGTCAATAATTAACTGGATTAGGAAACTAAGCGTGTACTACAAATAAAGCTAATTTTGTTACGTAATTGCCTTGACGTACGATATATACCAGTCAATTAGGGATTTAGTGAAAATGCTAATATGTTAGCTAAACGTACAAAGAAACATATTTCTGTGGTATTTCGCAAATACAATTGTAACCTTGAAGGATTCTAGAGAATATTCTTATCTTAGAAATGTTAAATAGATCGAAAAACTGATAGGAAATGCCATTTTTACCTGTGGACGTTATTTGTATGTTTTAAGGATAATAAAACATACCTGAAATTAACTTGCAACGCAATAATAAATATTATGTTAATGGTTATCACAAGGCTTTAAATTATGTATTTCATAAAAAAAACATCTCAGATTTAAACTATGTAGTGTCCATGTATTAACTATGCGCCTTAAGTGTTTCTCTAAGATCGTAAATGTTTAAAGGCAAATTATTAATACAATGTAACAACTACATACAATAATGAATGTACTTGCAGTGTCGTGAGTCTTCAGTAATTATAAATGCGGTAATAGAAATATAATCAGCACTGCGGAAAATCCTTGACCGTGACCACAATCATATCGCTTACCAAGGTCATTTTAAATTAAATACTACTACTTAATTATATACCGACATAGCCCGCCGGATCAGCAAGTTGAAGTGGCAGTGGGCTGGTCACGTATGTCGTAGAACCGATGGCCGTTGGAGCAGACGAGTTCTGGAGTGGAGACCGCGTCTTGGCAAGCGTAGCGTAGGACGCCCTCCGGCCCGATGGACCGACGACTTTCGGAAGGTCGCTGGTGGGAGCTGGATGAGAAAAGCGGAGGACCGGGATATCTGGCGCAAAATGGGGGAGACCTATGTCCAGCAGTGGACTGCGATAGGTTGAAGAGAATTATATACATGTTTAATAAGTCACAATATAAATGCGTATGCATAAAAATGTCTGTACTGTTTGGGTTTTTTACGACTGTGCACAATATGTTTGTTTTCCAACAAAAACGTTTATTACCTACATTATAATCTTATGGCTTCAGTTTTGGCTAGGTGGCATTGTGTAAATGACTATAATTAAAAAAAAACAATGTCGATAGTTTAGTTTAATACCTAACCTACCTTTTGTACCTAAACCTAAACGGAACCTAGTGAAAGAGACGTTTTGCAACCAGGGGACATTTTGCGAAGGAGGAATCTCGGTTGTCGGTTTGTACAGTGTTGTTTTAGCTATTTCGGCGGCGACCAAGATAGGGTGCATGACTCACTTGTCGCGCAGTATCTCGAACCACTCGTCGACCACGTTGGCCGGCGGGAAGGTGCCGTCGTCGTAGGCGAGGTCGCGCACCTCGATGCCCTCCGCCTTCAGCGGCGACGTGTCGTAGCTGGGCTCGCACACGCGCACCACGGTGCACACGTTGTGCTTGCGCAGCTCCTGTTGGAAACACAATACATATAGTATTTCATTACCATCCTATTCAAACATCTTGAGGAAACCTGCGCACGCCTACGAAGAGATTCAAATTCTGTGCGGGAAGTTGGCCAATCCGCACTAGGGCTGCGTGGACGACTGTGGCATATAAACACTTTACGGGTAGGCTCGTGCACCTCGGTGAGGACGTATAACTTCTCTTCGCAGGCGTGCATGAAGGTTTCCTCACGATGTTTTCCTTCATCGTAAGAGCGTCGGATAACGTACATATATTTTCGAAAACACATTGGTACGTGTCGGAATTTGAACCTCAGCCTTCCCGGTAGGAAGGCGGTAGTCCACACCATTGAGCCACCGTCGCCCTGATGATGATTATCAAATCCTAATATTCTATTAAATCACACTTTAGAGCACAGGCCTCCCAGAACAAGACGAGCGTAGCTTTGTGGAACTAGGGGCGTAACTTTAAATAGTAAAGCCGTAAAATTGCAATATCCTAAATAAACTGGAAAAAATGGCATTATTTTACTATACTGTCGCTCCGCGGCATTCGAACCCACGACCTCTGAATCTTATATCGCTCAGCGCACTAGGCCACGGAGGCATAACACCCCACGCGGGCCCAATGCGGAATGGTGGGTATTAACGACTACAATGCTTAGATTTAAGCCGGGACCAACGTCTTAACTTGTCCAATTCCGTTCAAGTATAACGATGGAGAAACCTAGACATAGAGCCCTTATTTAACCAAAAATTTTGTGCGTTCGACTGCTATCTCAACTGATGCAAAGAGACGATGCAGCCTAGTCTATCACGCAAACTCAAATAATGCCTATTCACTCTTGCCTTGAAAACCCCTAAATTGTACGTATGGGGAACACAGACGCAGGATGGTCATTCCACTGCCTTGCAGTTCGGACGATGGCCTACTTTACTTTGGGTCACAGTGAAGAAGGCATAAGTTAAACAGTGGCCCTGTTAAGGTCAAGGTTTGGTTTCAACAAGTTTACATCCCAAGCTATCAACTACACTCTTATCTTCCTGAAAATTTTCCTATTAAAATATAGGTCATACCAAATCAGTGGGTATATTTTTTTGTGGAATAACATTTTCGTATTTTTTTCCTCTTCCCAACCTTTACAATTTGATTATGCCAAGTTTGAGAAACCCTTCAAATGTAAAGTTGATTGTTTCGAAATGAATTTATTTTCATTCAACTTAAAACAATCGATGTAAATGTCAAGCGGAAAACCGTAACAAGTATTGTTTGAAAAACAAACTTTCAACTGTTTCATATACTGTATATAATTTCATTATATACCTGAAAATATGTTTGTTTTATCCATACATAATATTTATACTGCTATAACATTTTATGTTGTCAAGGAAGCCTATTACTTGATCATTTAAGGGGGTTTAGGACGCGTTACATTAGGTACCTAACTTAGTTCCGCGAGCAAGTGTGTTACATAAAGTGGCTCGGGTGACAAAAGTTGTACCCATACCTCGACACAAATCGTATATTAAAGAATATTTAGGTATCCTCGTTGTATAAAAAATAACACATTAAATAAAAGGACAAGGAATGTCCATGCATAATTACGAGGCTATTAAGAGGATTAATTCTTAAAGTAGAAATTTTTAATTTACATTATTTTTTGTCACTATCACTTTTTCTATACAATTAAATAAGCCACTCGTGGTAATGTGCCAATACCCAGCGAAGCAAGTTGTTTAAATTAACCAAATCCTATTATCCTCACTGATCTGATGCAAGCTGATGTTATGAATTTTAATAATATCAGTGCTGACAAATTACAGCTAGGCATTGTAAACAAAACACTGACGTCACCACACACTCATTGTAAATAAAATATTTAGTCTCAATTAGTTTCCTTGAGAACACAATGTTCCTTATTGAAGGTAGGTTGACGTGTCAGTAGGTGTCAACTGTTGCCACAATGGATCCCCATTGAGTTGCGTGTCTTGGCCATGACATTGTAGATTCACGATCAATCACCGGCCCAATTATCCTTGCAGTGGCATCGTTGTGAAACCTGAATCGTATTCAGTTCAATATAGGGATATTATTGCGTGCTTACAAATTCGCGTTCCTCGCGAGAAGTCCGACACCGGCCGAGTAGCGTAGAGAGGCACTTCGTTCTACTTCGAGCCCTTTGACTCGGTCCAAAAACCGACAACAAATGCAAGTCCTCCGAGACGACGCAAAGTCGGACAAAGTAAGCCGAAGTGCCTCTCTACACTATCGTATTCGCCGTAAGAGCGTCGGATAAACGTACATTAATTTCGAAAACACATTAGTACGTGGCGGAATTTGAACCTGCGCCCTCCAGATCGGAAGGCAAAATCACACTAATGAGCCACCGATACTCAATGAAGGAGCGATGGCAAATATGAAATGGAATATTCTACAGAAAACTTTGAACAAGTAATGTGAGCCCATGTATTGAAATTCAGTGGCCGAATAGGCCATTTTGTAAAATACATGGGAGTTTTGCAATTCTGTACTTCGGGATGAGGCCACTGTAGCTAGTAAAATTACCGAGAAGAGGCCTAACATCTGTCGTCTCGAGTGAAGGAATGTAACGATAGCGTACTGTCATGAATTGCCCTCAACACTGCATCTGCCATGGTCAGGCGTATCTCTTCCCAGGCGGATTAGTAGGTGTTAACTACCATATCGAGACTGACGGCTTATAACGTGCCCTACGAAGCACGATATCATATTTATTTTCAGACAATCATATTAGACATCAAATTTTAAATAAATATTATATTATATTATTATTATATTTAAATTAAGTACATGTTTTGTATCACTAAATTTGGGTTCGTTTACATATAGGCAGATTGACTGCCCGATCAACTGAACTCTTTTTTTATATGTCAAAACAACTTATTTCCATATATTTTGTATGGAATTATAACACTGTCGTCACTGTTTCGGTTTTCAACTGACGCCCATTTAATACCTATTGTATAAGTCAAGAGCAAATATTTCATGGACACCAACTACTTAGTTTGGAAACTGGAATTTAAAGAAAATGTATGACTGAAGATACCATTATGTAGAATTCAAAAGGACAATTATTAATTATTGGTTTAGTTAGACGTTAACGTCTACGACCATGCAATTTTCGGAATTCATGACACTTATTGTAGTTATCCCTGACAATATTGACATTTGCGCCTGTTCTGTCAAGTTAATGGCTACTAATGAAGAAACTGTTTATTGGGGTTTCCCATATTTATTTAGCGGTTCTGTGCAACCTGCCATTTTGATTTAGTAAGTGTTGGCGAGTCGCCAGTGTCTCATTCGATGTTCGGCACGATGCAACACGA
Source organism: Leucinodes orbonalis (assembly GCA_019425675.1). Classification (NCBI taxonomy): domain Eukaryota; kingdom Metazoa; phylum Arthropoda; class Insecta; order Lepidoptera; family Crambidae; genus Leucinodes; species Leucinodes orbonalis. The sequence continues at coordinate 124,072 of PQWD01006814.1, read as the reverse complement.
TCATATGAGCTTTTAAGTTTCTAAGGTCTAGATGAAGGCAGCTTGGTAAGTGATTACTTCTTCTTAGCGTGTTGAAGTGATTACTGTCTCAAATAGACCATCAATACAAAAGTGGTATCATCAAGTTGTTGCTTATCTATGATGTAAGCATATCAGCCATAGCCTGGCCTACCCTTTGTTCGAGAAGAAATTATTAATGCGGGAGCAATAAGTGAGATTTAGGTAGAACGAACTTATTACATGAACCCCGTTACATCAGATAAATTCAAAACATTTTTACTACTCTATCAAACATTAATTTGTTTCGTGCTCAATTCATTTCAATGTCTTTAATAATATAATACTAGATTTATATTTTCAATATCATTCTTAATAACTCAACTGTGGCGTACCGAGACAATAAAAAAAAAATACTGTCCGGCGTCTCCTGGCGATATCGTCACAGACAGGTGGATAAGATCCCAACCAGTGCTCGGTTTTGATACATTCAACTTTATTATCAGCACATAACATCCTACTGCAGGGCTCAGGCCTACCCACACGGGATAGCTATGGGGAGATTGTGTTGTTACCCATCACGCAGTCCCAATGCAGATTGGTTGGTGCTAATGACTACCTCGGGTCCTACGGCCTAACGTGCCCTCCGAAGCACGCTATTATCTTTCCCAATTCTAAGACAATCATGTCGGCCTTAACCAATTGACCGCCACGAATACAGGCATGTATGTGACGCTTTAAGGCGCCACTGACGGTCAAAGGGTTAAAAAAACATTAAAGGATCAATTGATGAGAGACGACTCATTTGGTGATGCGATTTGGTCGACATCAACACCAAGGGTTCCGGGTTCGATCTCCGGGCAGTACAAACATTTGTGTGCATGAACATGTCTGTTTGTAATGGTCTGAGTGTTTTCTATGTATAATATGTATGCATTTACAAAAAAAAAAAAAAGTATGTTTATCCGTTGTTTAGTATCAAATATATTTATTTGCAAACAGAATGTGTCATTAGTACAGGTATTTAAGTGCATTAGTATCAATCCCATTTTACCATAGTTTGTACCGGCGTGACCCTAATACAGGCTTTAACTTGTGGCTAGATGGCGCTGTGTGAAAGCCAGTGGATATTTATTTATTATTATTAATAGTTCCAATTCTCACCTGAAGGTACGACTGGATGGTGACGTCCGAAGGGCGATCGGTGATCAAGAAGCGCATGCTCTTGTACTCGATGAGCGACGGCGCCGGCCTGATGTCCTTCTGCTTCATGATGGCGGCACTTGACACGACCGAACAGTTGGTACACTACACTGGCACTCCGTCAATGTTTAACAGGCAAAATGTCACTCTATTTCCACACAACACACGTCACTTTCGTTACTTCTGTTTTGAAAGGGTCCAATTATATCATGGAGCAATCCGCATGGATATCGCTTTCAACCGCTCGAGCGCATACGTAAACGAACAAACAAAAGTACAGAATGTGGAATGAAAATCAAACGATTTATGCGCGCAACATCAGTTTGTCGCCTGTATTCACAAACTACTGCAACCCTCCCGAATAGCTGCTCTCGTCGATTTTAAGGTAACTGAAACAAAAATATTTCAATTAGCGCTTGCTCCGGCGGCGTTTGGTTTACGAGCGGTATCATTTTAGTGATGCGTTTGCGTCAAAGCCAGACCAACGACTGAAGTGGAGTAAAAAAAAATGCTCTAAAAATAGTAATGTACGAATTTCGAAGCGAAGTTCGGGTCATGTGAGTGTGTGTGTACCCGCCGGCAGTATTCGCCAGTGTGCTGATCCGGAGCCAAGACCCGCGTCATATGTTAGCAAGTCTACATAGCTTGTTGTACAAGTGATAACGTATACCGTAAACACTGCGTCTGAACAACTTTGTTTTGATAAATACTTATTTTAACATACCTAATCTTGAACAATTAAACGTTGTATTTGCCTTGTCGTGGTCAGGTATTAACTGAACGACGTTAAGTCCCGTGGCCCCTCCCTGATTTGCCATCCGGTGTCATATTACACGTGGGTAGGCCACACAAGACCTAGGTCTACTGTTGTGGTTTGCACACACACGCACAAACTCCAGTCGACTGAGACCCATAAACGAAATTTGTATGCAAAAACAAACATAGAATATTGAGCGCTGCTAATTAGGTATGTTGGTAGCATTGGAATCATGAATCATCATCAACTACTAATCTATCGCTAACAATAGGTTTTTTACACAAACATAGTCAAAAATGCCGCGCAGTAGAACACCTATGTATCACTCAGTAGAATGGGTATTAAATGGATAGACACGAGTTGCGGTGTATTTTATAAAATCTGTAAGTTTTACTGAAATATTTCGATTCAATGAGATTGTGTAGGACGAATAACTAAAAAGCTTACTGGTATTTCTAGTCCGACCATTGCCTTTCTGACTTTTGTGTTTATAAAACTATCTGCCCTTGTAGCATCAGTTATATGGATGTGTTTAGTCAATTTTCAAACCAAAGGTTATTTGGATGCCTAAATGTATAGGAATACACATCTACAAAATGAGTTGTTTATAATAACACAACACTAATTTTTGGCTACCAGTCTGTATTATATTGACTTCAAAACAACTACATTATAAAAAGGATTTGAATTTAATGCATGGACAAAAAAGAGCATAACAATATTTTCTAGAAACCTCAAGGACTAATATTATTTTGTGGAAGAACTAACAAATGTTATCCTATAGCTTTTATTCACATTTAGACTTCAAAAAACCAATAAGAGTTAACTTGTAAATATACTATCATCGTGTATTTTTCAGCTATAATTATGTATTCACTATTATGGTTAAAAATAACTTGTAGTTTCATGTGAATAAGGGTCACAATCGCAACCCCACTTGGCGAATATCTTGAAAATTGAAAACTGCATACACTGAGGATGCGCAGTTTGCAATAACAATAGGATCAAGTCTTGTATTGTTTTACCCTAAATTCGAATATTGGTTAGAACTAGATCGTGAAGGAGTGTTTTGCACTTCTGTGTTTCGGGATGAGAGCACTGATACTAGTAAAATTACCGGGTATAAGAGACCTAATATCTGTCTTCTCGGGTGACGTGCGCAGAGGAGTGCTGACGGAAAAATAATGACTACCTACTGTTATTAATTTCCTTCAACACTGCTTCTGTTATGATCAGGCGTATCACTTACCACCAGGTGAGCGCACTGACCGTCCCGTTCATCTTTGAGACAACTATTTAAAGTCTTAAATAAGCTATTTCTGGTGCAAAGATACTCCAACTGGATCCTTTGATATGTTATTGGAAAAGTTAACACTAGATATTTTTACATTTAAAAAGTGAAATGTCAAAGCTGGTTGAATCTTTACTTGTCATATATTAACTTACCGCCAGTAAGGAGAAGACAATAGAAAATCTTTTAAGTCTGGAGATTCCATAATTTTATCAGTATATTTGAACCATACCTATTCGTCAACCAATGAGTTTTTAATAGTTGAAAAGCCAGCTTCTATACCAAAGATTTTAGCAAACGGCTTTGATCCCTATGCAGAAAAAATATCCTGATATGTTTGTAGTACACGTTTGTAATTTTACAAATAGTTTTCAAACAGCCTTTTATTCCTATTTCAAACCAAACAGAATCTTCTTACAGTTCAATAAATAACAAAACGCATTATATCACCGTCCGAAGCAATAACAAAACGCAACACTACCTGGTACGTGGCACAGTTTGCGGGGTGCGTTTAGCGCTCTCTCCCTCCAGCATCGGTCCCCTGTCTCCCTCACTTCAGCCCTCGTGTTTATTTGTGTTGGGCCTGGCAGTACTCCGCGCTGTCCAAGCGGAACTCCATCAATGTCGCCACAGAAGAGATATCCAGCTGCGAACAATACAGAAACCCTCGGTCAGAATTTTACGACACAGTGGGCATATGGTATAACAAAGACCATTTCTAAACAGCTGCACTTAGTAGAATATTTCTTCAGCGCAGTTGAATCTCTTAAGATTTGCCCCAGAACTAGTTTATATATAAAAAGTATCTTAAATATGTGTGTTAAAATACTTATATAATAAAATACCGGTAGCATTGAAATTCTTAAGCCGCTCATTGTTTTGTAAGAAGCTATATCTATGGTTATTGAAACATAATTTCTACAGTGTAAATGAATTCTTAGTTGGTACTCTTGGCTAATTATTATTTGTGTGTGAAAGCAACCAAATTTATGTTTTTATTTACTTTTTACATGCCTTTTATTAGGTGAAACATGTAGAATGCAATTTTTTATGTATGACTTTATTATTATGTACCGTGTTTCTTGTAAATAAAGATTCTTATTCTTATTCTCTGTTGATTGTTTGTAGTAAAATGGCATGACAAGTTGTATATCGAAGTGAATAATTAGCGAACGAAAGTATCAAACAATTATTAACAATATATAAGACATCAAGATACAATATTGAATGATAACATTACTATTATTACGAAACTAGTGAAAATCATTCATCAAATATTAAATAAGTTTTTGTTAAGGGAAAACAGAAGTCTTCAAGATATAGACAATCAGATAATTATAACAAAAGAAAGTCAACATAACAAGTACCGTATATGATCCACCCCTAATTATAGCTAGCTACAACAACATACACGGTAAACAAACTGTGAATCAATATTTACTATTTACAAGTATAAAACAACTCCTATAGAAGTATTAATCAAACAAGTTGTAAAATGGCGCCATGATAATACGCATTTGTTTTAAATTGCGTATATATATATAAACTAAGCGTAAGATTTTTTATAGGAGATACGATAATCTGGAAAACAACACTGCTGAAAGAAACAATAACGTTTACTATATTCTTGAAAACACTTACGCGACTAACTACGCAGCGTGCTAGACGCTGATGAGGACATTCCTAAAAAACTGCATATCGCGACATCTCTGCACCAACTGAGTACGATAGCAAAACAACTTAGGAGCACAAAATCGCAAACAACACTCGCCCCCGAGAGAAGACATTGTTCCGGAGCAGGTCAATGTTTTATATAACGACCTTAAAATGTTTTTATATATTTGGTGGAGCACGCTTATAAACACAACGAGTAATTGCCGCGAATGAAAACAGACTTGGTACGATACCCGGGCAAAACGACGCAACAGATCTTGGCAAATCTCCGACGTGGAAACAACATTGTCATTTACACTTGTTTTTTTCACGTGTTAAAATTCGTGCAAATTAAAAAAATGTCAACGAGACGATACAGAAATTCATTTTTTTTAATTCAGAACTTTTCAAGGAAACAATATTGGGAATTAGCCAACACAAAACTAAATTGCACATAGCCAAGTAAATAAAGCGAAGTTATTAAATCAAATTTATATTGTTATCCTTGGACGTTCATAGACAATTATGGTTCACATGTGCTGAGGTTCTATTCCAAGAGAAGTTTCGAGAAACACATTACCCACCATAATAACCTAAATTAAATAATATCTCTACGTACGCCACATACCTAATGCTGTCTCATCTAACTCCAACACGGCTTCTTGGAATATTATACAAGATTACCATTCTAATATCTGCGATCAAAATTATAATAAGAATGTGTTCAGAATTCACAATATTGAAATACAGATTTTGGCGATACATAAGTAATAACAGAGCGCACAAAAAGAAGGCAAAAGTTTATCAAACATTAACAAAACAAAAGGACATCACACTAAAACCGATAAAATGTAACACAACTTCAGGCTTTTTAAAATGTTTCTTTAGTTTTGTGTCGACTATTAGTCAAGTGACCAATTTAAATATAAATTTAGGAAATTTGGCATTATACTTTTTTTCAGCAAATAAATAGTTAAATTTTATCAATCTAAAAGAGCAGACGGCCAATGAACTCTGCACTTGAAATATTCAAAAGAACATTTGAAGAACAATTCAGTGACAGAACAATTTTATATTCTGTATCGAAACATTTCAATTTCAAATACAGCATTACCCTAAAATGTTTGTTAACATTTCGTAACGTTTCTTTCTAGTCACGAAGGTTTGGTCGTGGTACGAGCACACAAAATCAAAGGTAAATACACTGCTAATGCTTGGGTTTGCAGATTAGTGTACATATTGGTACAATATAATGGAAGATGGTACATAGTGGCTAGACAGCACGGTCGATAAACCCCAGACTAGATTTAAACGTGTGCAACTGCAGGCGAGACGTTTTAAACGTCTGTACCCTTGAGACCTAACAATATTCCTACAAAACTAATGTCTGCTCAACTGTCGAATCGTTAACAAACAATGGACAGCATTTTCAATGCAAGGGCATGAGGATATGGGCGCGGATATTATTGGACTATTAATAGCATTGGCAACGTAATAGAAACAATGGAACTTTATAGCGAATCGCATAACATCGCATCATTTAAGACAGGAGTTATGCACGTGGCAAACAAATACCACAGAGGACATAGAAGACCACCAGACAATATGCACTCTACACGCATAACAAACAGCCTGTCATGTAGGTACATAAAAAACGTTTTACGTAAACCTGGACACGTTATGCAAGAATAAACAAAAGAAACATAGTGCTAATGTTCCGGTCGCGGAAACCTGCCGAGGACGTCATCTACAATCAACTATGCAACTAACAATCAACTACAGGGTACTAGATAATATGAAAACCAGCTAGAAATTCTTGGAAAACGGTAATTGTTTTTTAAAGTTGCAAAGGTTCATGCTTTATACAATGATTTGGTTTCGTAGCATATCACTAAGCAGGGCATAAATCGGCACGCTCGGTCTCTCGGTACGCCTATTCAAGGATCACCAATACGATGCTCATGTGTAAACAATGAAAGCTTATATCGTCCGGTATTCAAACATGTAGTTCGACTGCGGCTTATCTTAGGGATTATCGTTGAGTAAAGCTCTTAGAAGCGTGGTGGGTTTTTGTTTTAGTCACGTAGCTCTCCATGCTGAGATGAAATGTTAATAAAATGCGAATTAACCTTTCACTAACATGCTTGCGGCATTATATTCCATTATAGCAAAATAAAGCGGTAGCTTTTCTACTTTTTATATTATCTTTACGAAATATAACCTTAAATTTCATTTGCACGCAAACTATTCGACCGAAGGAATCATTGACGTCAATCTTTTTATAAAGTGAAGCTTTGATAACATATCAGTTTACACATCATGTTTTTCCTATACTAGAACGATAAATGCAAATATTGATATTTCACATATAAAATTGAATCACTAAGTCTACCTTATATCAAATTGTGTCAAACCTACAAACCACGGCCAACAGACAAACTAATACAGTTTGAATTAATGAAATAAAAACAACGCAATGATAATAAATTGGGAAAGCATTACTGAAAACAACACCTCAATGACATCGAACTGTATAAATATTAAGCTCGTGCAAAATAGCCATGTCAACCCTAAAGATCTAAAATGGTAGGATAGGTATTTGTTTTTGACCGCAAAACAGTGACATTGACATTTGTGAATGGATACGTACATCGGAGATAATAAAACAAATCGGCGCTTGGTCTCGTTGTAACCACATGATGAATTAAACATAACGTTCTTGTAAAAACCATGAAAAATACGAGGTAAATTTTACGGCTTGTAATAATAGTTCATTTCAAACTAAGGCCCCATAAACACACTTAAACAAATAACCAGTCGATACACGACGAAACCAAACAATTATATTTCTCATACAAAATATGGAATCCTTAGTATCACAAACACCTAGACCAGCAATTTATTCTAGAAAAATCCTGTATCATCTTTTAACATACTGATAATGAACATACAATACAACTCTGATAAAATTCGGGTCATATATTTACCATTGCACTTTACAATAATCGTGCTTTTCTCATTCTAGATTTGATTATTTAGCAAAACATTTAACATTAACACATGGATACAATGGATTAACAATGAACTTAATTTTATTAAAAGTCAGCTGGATTTACTAGAAAAATGATATAACGATGAAAACCCCGCACAAACTCCGGCCTCTTGGAGTATAACAAAAGGTTACCATCCTATTATCTGCCATCAAAATTATAATAACAATGTGTTCAGAATTCACACTACTACTGAAATACAGATCTAGGTAATAAGCAAGCGCATAAAAGGTAAATGATTCTCTGAATTTCTCAAAGCCTGATATCTAGACAACATTATTTAATGCACATCCCATAACATAGTCTAAACGCTGTTGTTGTATCTCAAAACTTAGAAAAATGATTTAAACTAAATGTTAAGAACCTGACTTGCAAAATACTCTTGTCGAATTGTGTCAAAGCGTCATCAAGTTCTATATATACTTGCCGGTATAACTAGTCTTAAGTACTTAAGTGTATATCCACATTTGTTTTTAGGTTAATAGCGCCGCAAATTCTGGTTACCACAATAAACGTCGACGAATTAGTGTTAACTACACGATGCCTAAATATAAATTGGTGTTTATTAAATTGGCAGTGACAATGTCGTTGGTAGCGCCGCACCTCGTCTTTAAGTGAATTGGTCCGTGTAATTAATTCTGCTAAGGGCATACGAATTCATTAAAGTAAAACGTGCCACCCACGGTGAATAACTACGTATTTACAGCGGTATTGGATTAGAATGCCAGGTCACCACGGAAGTTTAATAATACATTTCGAAGATAACTTTTGCACGTTTATGCCACAATATTTGTGCATGTTATAACATCTTAATCGAATATATTTTAGTGATGGCATCAATATCAATGGTATGGACGATAAATTTACAGATAATATTAAAAACATGCTTGATCAATGCTTAAATGTGGGAAGGATTTGCGTTTATGTGGGAAGGAGTTGCGGCATGTTTGAAAATAAACTGATTAAAAAATTCTTAAAGCTAATTTGCAAGTTATTCCTAAACGATATGTATCTGTCTTTTGATCTGTATCCCAGGCAACAGCTAGGTATTTACTAATGCATTTCTTTCGGTTTTTGTCTAATCCAATTTAGTTTGATTCAATAAACAAATTTTCGTAATTTGTCAAAAGTCAAATCGATTTGGCTTTCAGAGTATCATACAATAAAATGGAATGCAGTTGCAATAGAAGTGCAGAAATAAGACAAAAATCAAAATCAAAGAGCAGTTATAAAAGAACTCAAAATGAAAGTAAAGAAAACATTTAACATGAAATTTAATGCGAATAACCTCTACGGAAAACCTATGTTCGTATTTTAACGTGGCGCCAATATGACAAAATTAACACCTGTTGATTCGTAACTCGCAATGTATCAGAAAAAAACGAAAGTTAAAGCACTGTAAAGTACAAATGAAAAATTATGCAACACACCAATCACACATTTACCTGACCGACAAAAATGACCATATCCAACCAAAAAAGTAGGACGCTGCAAGTATTCCAGTAGTTCTAGTTTCGTCACGCGGACACGACACTTGAGAATTCGGACGAAATGTGTCAGCAATGCGGGTCACCGAGGTTAATAATGACACAGAAACACCACTTACATGTATCGTGCACGACGTATTCAACAGGGCAACACAAAATAAAGTTAATGAACCGGACGGTACAGAAAGTAAGTGAAACGATCTAGTAGACGCAAAAGAAGCTGTCGTTGTAGACAGAGTTGGAGGTTATGCGTTCACATCGCAGCGGTACGACACTGCTCGTGCCGCGTTCGTGCAGAGACTGGCGCGCCTATTCGATGGGCCGATGGGAGAGACGTCACCAGCGGCGCGACGGCCGGCGCGGGGGCGTTGGCGTCACGAGCCAGACTACGCCGCGGGTCGCCCACATTGTATTTCAAACTTTTCGCGGTGAATCGCATACAACATCAAACAATTGTTAGAATACTTCCAAAGCATAATTGGCAGCCATTTGTTTGAATAGACTAAACATGAGCAGTCCGAGTGCTGATCGCAGTTAGGCGCCAGTTAACTCGAGCCATAACGATGAAAAGTGATACGATTCCAAACGCACTGTGGGTATGAAGTCTTAATGACGATATAATGTGCAATGTTACGCGATACAGCTGCAATAGAAAACGCACGCATTGCGACCGGTAAGAGTCGATTATCTGCCGCAGTCGGCGGTCACATTCTAATAATAGCAGTGAAACTAGAAAGAATCCATGCCTGCAAACTCCCACGCGCTCGCACACTGTTAGAAGTAAATGCAAAGGGATGCTTATACTTGGCATTTTCTTTAATATAACAAATTGAATCTAAGATCTATCCGAAACTAAAGAACTAAAAAAAATATTTCATTAGAGGCATAAAACATTTATTTCGTATGTTAAACCAAACCTAATTTGTGTGCAATTCTTCTTTTACCTCTATTGTCGTATCCAAACCCCTTTCTTGACAAGAAGCTCGTTAAGTATAAATTTAGACACTCCTATAAGGTGGGTATTTTCTAGGCCATTGCGATTTATGTTTATTAGGGTAAGGCAAACATGCCACGGAAAATGAGGACGCAACGTAAGGTACCGAGCACAATAAAGGAAGTATCATTATTATTACCGTTATTTAAATTTCATTATCTATTACTTTAAAATGGAAATTTTCCTTTGTTCAAATTCCTGCGAAACAGTATCAATTTTGAACACTTATCGAATACGTCAGGTGTATTATACGTTACTTTATCATGACTCGTTCAATAGCTTAATTACGGAAAATGTTCTAAGAATGTTAATAAAGCAGACCTCGAAGTCGAAGGTTTACCGTAAAAGCTGTCTGCAAAGGGAGCCAATATTCGCATAGATGCTAGAGGGTCTAGCCAGGGACTCCAATGGCGTTTTTCCAAAACCGTATCAACGACGCAGTTTATTTCCTTGTTGACAATCTATTTCGGGACATCTAAAAATTGGCAACGAACGAATAAACAATTAAATTGAATGTTGTGTGGAATTCCTTCAGAATTCTTTAGCGTACTGACTAGCAAGTAGCTCATTACTTGGTTTTACTTTAATCAAAACAGGTTTTTCTTTTTCGATGTACGCTAGGCTAGATTTTAGTATAATTCCCCTAATTAATTTGTAACTGAGGTCAGTTAAGTTTATTGTTTAAATTTGGAAATTTAGGTAGCGCATTTTAATGTTTATTTATAGCCTGTTTATATAGGCCTTTTTGGCTATACTGATGATGATGATACCTACACTAAATAATCAAGTAGACAACTAATGTCAAAATTTATGATAAACAAAGTGCTGCGTAAAGCATAGCAACAACTGAAAAGATATCACAGATTTATAATCTTTCAATATTGCGATCGAATAACTTTTTCAATATCTGGCGCCAGGAATTCGGATTATATAAGCTATCTCTAACTTATGTCGGATATGATTTGCGTTTGTAGATATTTCTGGAAAGATTAGTGATAAACTGTGCCCCATGCTTGATAACATTGAAATATCTTTTAAATCTGGTAATATAGATTTATATTAGTTTATTTTAGGGCGTAACTTATTTTTTAAATATTTGATACTTTTAATTAAGTTGATACGACACACATTGGTTTTAATTTAAATACTTCACAGAACATACTTTTACCAAGTGGGAAAATTTCTATAAGAAAATGTATTTATGTACATTGTACATGCAACATTGATATTGCAGAGGAAAGCTGGTACAATGTCGACACATCTGATAGTGAAAAGTGAATGTTCTGTTCGAGCTATAGTGGGGGCATATTGGTGCAAATCAACTTTCACGCCTGCAATTCTTACCAACCCACGCGCTGAACCAATCGCAGAGACCGATGCTATCTAATAGTAACAACCATTCCCGGAATCTATTCTTAAATCAATCCTCGCGAAAGCGCTCCGACAATACCCTGGCTTATATTACCTAACATGAATTATTCAGACTTTCTTGCAACATCAATATTTGCTTCAACCGAGAAAACCGCTTAAGCCGTGAGCCTTAAGACCCAGAATAGCTTTTCATATCAATAAAGTCAGGTAACTTTTGCTGTTATAGTACAATTAATAATCGTTTTAGGCAGGTAAATGTTTCAAGTTGGGCAGTGTCGTACCGGTACATAATATGCATTGACGTGACTGACATTTAGCAAGTCAGGTACAAAACGTACGAAGGCCACGCACAATGACTATTCAAAGATGTTAAAAATATAATGGATTTCCAGTACAAAGCGGGTAGCGTAGAAAAGATTAAAAATTGGATAAACGCAAAAAAAACTAATAGCACCAATATAATAAGTTTTGATGTAGGAAGGCCTGTACCTGCAGTGGGACGTTATTAAGCTGGCAATGATGATGATATTGAAATTCGACTTCGAAGTAATGTAATTATTATCGCTATTGCGTTATCTGTTACGTTTAATAATAACCTGCAAAACCTATCAGCAAAAGCATCCTTATCGGTAAATGTTGCCGAAATTGGACAAATATTGTATCACGAATACCGCACAACAAAAGAAGACTATCAAATTTTTCACGTTAAGAATTTATAATTCCATTTAATATGAGCATAACAATATGTTGTCAATACACATTCACATATCGACCGGTGCTATCTGCTAAATTAGCATTTAGAGCAAACGCTATATAAACGCTTAATTCAAAGAAGTCTTTGAATCCAAAGCTATCAAACCTGATATTTGAAGATCGAAATTTTGATTGTAAAGTTTTGCGTTTCAAAACGCCAGTTAATAAAGTTATGTTCATTGAAGTAGTCCTCACAACTTACCAACATGCGCTATTATTCATCTTACTTTAATTTCTAGCTCAAACCAAAAAAAAAATGTAATACAAAAAACATATGAGGGAATATAATCAAAATATTATTAATATTATTTGTGTGTCTCCATTGAATTCGAATAAAGCAAAGGTATTTAGGTCTGCTCCTATCCTACGCTACGCTTACCTAAATATAGGACGCCCTCCGGCCCGATTGACCGACGACTTGCGAATGGTCGCTGGTGGAGGCTGGATGAGAAAAGCGGAGGACCGGGATATCTGGCGCAAAATCCCCCATTTTCAGACATATATCCAGCAGTGGACTACGATAGGTATTCCCCGAATAACACAGATCTGTAATGGTGGGAAGGCGGGACGAAAAAGTAAGAATCATAATATTTGGGACACATAAAACAACACCCACCCATTCAAAAGTACAGTACCTTTTAAAGCATAATATTATTAAGCTGTTGAAAAAGATTTGGGGTTACGGGCTGACGCATTTTTAAATAGATGAGGCTGGAATTGACAGAAAAACTCTAGCAGAAAAACACGATGGACAAGGACGAAAAAAAAGTTAGTCCTAAAAAGGACGTTTTTCTGCTTTAATGTTTTATCTATTTAGAAGCCTATTATCTATTTGAAGAAGAATTTGTGTATACAGGGTTTCTTAAAGAAAAAAAAAAAGAAACGAGGAAAAGTCATCGACAGCACACAGGATAAGCGGACCGATCCTACCAACCGACATTCATCAGATACCCATGACCATAAACTCGGATTGATCAATCTGGAGGTCGCCCCGAAGGCGTTTCTCTATTCGTTACGTGGACACCACTCGACACCCAAGAATTTCCGCCCCTTCGTCCACTCGACGTGCCCTGCCCGTTATTACTATAAGTGTAAGGTTTCGACCCACGAAGTACTGTGCCTCTTAGACAACCGGTGCACCCTTTGGGTTGCATCGGGAAGCGGGTCGCGACCCACTTCCACGGGATCAATACTCGGTCATCGACTCCGCCCGCCTTTTCCATTCCATCTATATCTATATGCCCCGGTGGGTCATGAAACACTCGAGCAATATTGAGATTGTCGTCTTCAACGTTAAGTTTGAAGGTTAAGTGCTAAACGTGTTTGTTATTGCACCATTTGTTTTTATGATCATAGTACATTGTTATAGCGTTCACTTAATTGGAAACATAATTTCTAATGGAATTTACACTCGATTTATATAAATAAGGTTGAAAATATTTCAACTAAGTTATAGTTAGTAGACATTAAGGTTATATGTCCTTTCGTAAATAAATCACGAGCTTTTGACTCATGTTTGTATACGAGACGTACGTCGTATAAATAATAATACGTAAATAATCACGCATCATCACGTACAAAGTGCGTAGTAAGTATGTTAATCGTCAAATTTACGCATTGCAAAAATCACAAACAATGGAATTTTACCAATTATACAAGTAAACGTTCGTAGATATAATAAATATAAGTAATTATTTTTCAATAACATGATAACAAATATAATTGTATAGAAATCCGTCTATAACGACATTTTGCCGATTTAACTTCTGATAAGTAATACCACAATCCGGTATTTCCTTGATCCATCATACTTTTATTAGATTGTATTATATTAAAACCATATTTCAAGAGCCATATATTTTCGCAGATATATACCGTATGTCCTTATATTTAATAATTCAAAGACAATTATATTTATATATTGCACCATAACAATTTCATTTATTTATGTACCGTAATAATATCTAAGTATCTTGTTTATCGCTGGTATTCATTCATGGAATTGGCTGTAGCAGAGCTGTAATAAGCATATCTACGTCACAGTAGTGATGTCAAAATATACGCACAAAACAGCCTAGCTGTGACGTCAATAGACTGGAAATAGCACTTTGATTTACTTAAGTAGCTCGTGCGTAAATAAAACAATGAAGTTTATCGGTACTTTGTAATAAATCTCATGCAAAATACCTACCAACAACTTGATATTTATAAACTGATATGGAAAATACAGTTTTATCTGTTTGTAAATAGGCATGATTGGGGTATGAATTATTCTTTTATGAACTTTGAAAAAATAAAGGTGATCATCGTGGAGTCACTATATGTATAATTCAAACACTAAATTTTCTTTCACAAGTTTGTCTCGTACTATCAACTATATCTCGTAACAACGGCGTTTAATAACACTGAAATATCTAAATCTATTTCTAGCCATGTAATGAAAGAAGCCAGTCGTGAACTGCTCGTAAGAAGAAATATAATCCTCTTAACCCATTGAACGCCGGCAATCCAGACAATAGGAAATCTATCATGTCTTGCGCTTTAAGGCGTCATTAGCGGTCAAATGGTTGAGGAAATTCTTTAGTTACAATTTAACATTAACGGTTGAACAGTAGGAATATCGATTAGATATTTCCAGCAGGTCGAGAGAACTTGACACAAATATATCAATGAAGGTTAATAATGAACTGCCACATTAATTTCGAATGTCTGACGAGTGTGTCATCACATCATTTATCAACCACTAAAACATATCTTGCATGTAATTAACATCAGTTTTCATATCAATACATAAATTAACTGTGTAGGGTTTATCACTTACTTTATATACCGACCTATTTGAATGAAATAGTGCTTAGAAAAAAAATATAAACGCACAAGAAAACAACCGACTGACTGACCAACGCACAGTCGATACATATACATACAAGAAGCTGGAAATTTAAAAGTATATTTATGGAGTTGATGGGAAGAAAAAGTGATGATTGTTGGGAATTCACCCTGAACTAGCGGATAAAATTCCTTATATAAGATAAAGATAAAGCTTATATAAGATGGTTTATATTTTAGTGTATAAAAACGTATGTCTCAGGTATCATGAAGGAAATGTTATAGTTGAAAAGGAAATTGTATTGTTCCGCAGTTTAACAGCTAAAGTAGCCAGTACGTATGCAAAATCGGTTTAAAGAGTGCGTTCATTTAGTTCATAATTAATCTCAAAAAGAGTTTATTTATTATGAATATTAAGATATGATAATGAATATGAGTAATTTATTTAATAATTTTACTAGAAAGTTCCTTAAATGTCTATGATAAGTATCTTCTGTAATACAGAAAATGCTCTCTTGCTATTTTTCTTGGTAAAGCAGAGCTAAAATTTCATCACCCCTGTTAAAGAATATTATTACCTCATTAAAGATCAAGACTTATGCATTATGTCTGAAGTATTTATTAATATCCACGCAAACAGGGTCACAGTACTCACAGTGGATATTTTTGATATGAAGTTGAATGAATTCATACATGAGTTTTAAGTCACTTTTTTACTTAAGGTAATGCTGCGAAGAATTATTTTAATAGTGTTTTCATAGTCCACTCAACTAAAGAGGCATAGGCAATAAGAAGAAAACTTTAGATATTGCTGAAATATCTAACATTGCATCGGAGAAGTTTCAATGTGAAAACAGCTACGCCATAACCGTACGTCGTACACAAATATAAGTAGAAGCGAATACATTGTCTAGTCGGCTACAACCCCTGCTCGTGTCAATAAACTCGGACGAAGGGAGGCCTTTGCCCTTCTTTATCTCATCTTATTCGATGTGTTCACAAAGCGATAGTCCAAAAGGAATATTTACAGCGACATAGATTTATTGTATCCGGAATTGCAGAAGTATCGATTCTTTGATGTGGCCTACATAAAACAGTAGGTTGATACCTGAATATGGACTGTAACTTCTATTAAAAGAATCGGAAAACAACATGTTAACCTGATGCAACTTGAGCAAATAAAATAGTCCCATAATCGGTCATTTTTTCCTACACTTTCTAATTGTTTACAATTTACAACACAACTAAATACTGTGGCAAAAAAATCCAGTAGTACGACTTTTCTAAGATGCGGTGACAAAAATATTTCATAAACGTGTATGCAAAAGTGCAAAACTATCGACCTGAGACCAACCAGAGACGAGCAAATTTCGGCACATAAACTCATCATTATTTCGGTGACAAGATTTCCTATGCATATGAACTCCTACACCAGTTGGAAGGTATACCACCTAATACCTCTCACAAAATTTCCTTTAAGATAATTGTTTAATTTTAAAGTTTGCCTTTTTGCATTCATCTGTGCAAAATAAACATTGTTTTACTTACTTTTGTCATGTTTGTAAAATTCATTTCTATTTGAAGGTTTGTTACGCGTTAAAGCATAGGAAAATTTCTATTGTTTTTCTCTACATTAACTAACGAGTTAGTAAACCAGGTTACAATCGTGACCCGTTCCGGCTTAGTGGCCTGAATCAAACCGCGCAGGCCGCGCCATCGCTCTAACCCGTATTACTGCTACTACACCTCAGTAGGTATACCTGTGTCATTATTCAACGTCCCTGCAACTCGCGTTGCAACGCACTTTCATACTTGGGGCGTGACTAGGGTTAACAGATGGCAAAATCAAAAAACCGAAGAAAAGTTCTGTCTTCCATGGAAAGTTCTGAGATTTTATACAGTACGAGAATAGTCTTCCAAAAACGTATTGTTATCGTTTTATACACTGGGGATCACGAGTTGCATCTTGTATTAACCTTACTCAAAGCATCCGGTTACAACTTTTAATTAAAGATATAATGTAGCCTGTATTGATTGAAAAACCTGAGATAACGAGGATTGCAAATCGGGCCGAAATACCAAGAAATCTTTGAATCTCATGAAAAATCCTGAGGTACGGTAACCCAAACCAGTGGCGGACGAACAGACTTTAGGCAGACAGATGTCAAACACATGCACCAAAGACATCTGAAAAAAAGCGGGTTGCCGGTCGAATACCAGGCAGACAAACTCAACAGCCCGCTTTTTTGCCTACACTTTATTTAGCTCCGCTGGTAATAGGATACTCTAGTCGCTGGAAGGGTAACCTAATTACACAAAGGACAAACCTGAGGTCAAGTTGGTTCATTAATCACGTACGACTCGGAAAGAGTGCGTCGCCCAAAGAACGGCCGCCCGAAGCCTGGGCAACGACCCCAGTCCTTGCTGAATAACCGGCCATGCTTTTTTTGTGACCCCTAGTCTAACAAGTTGCCACCCCTTATACATGCACCATTACATGGCTCCGTCTGTGTTGGCGTTTGTACACAAGGGAGTCGCGCCGACTTGCGGGGAACTAGCTACATTTTGCGCTTGTATTTTCATTTAAATATTTGCCAAACCTTTCCGTGAAATTGTAGAGCTTTATATAAATTATGGCCGCAATAAACAATTCGACGACTTTATAAAATGAACCTAAATCCCAAACCTTGAATTTTAAGGGCTTTAAAATGCAAGGTTTCTAAACGAAGCGTTTATCGGCGCCTGTTCGAATAAGGAACACTAAATTCATCGGCTTTAGACATTGACGTCATTGTAGCACGCCAAAATATAAACGGAGCTAATCTACCTAAAATGGCGACTGATTCTCTACCGTCTCGTGAGTGGTCGGGCGGGATCGTGCGTGTTCGGGGTAACGGACCAGCGCCTGCGCAGGCAACAGGGTCAACACTCGCTAGCCAAGGCCGGGTCGACAACCCCAGGGTGTCCAACTGAGATCGTGTTTTTTAAAAACAAACAGGTAACACTATTGTAGTTGTCCTTTCTTCCAAACAATAGAAATACAACAGCAGGTAAAAAGTATTTTTATCGTTCACGAGATTCAAAAGTTTAATCACAATGTAGTTGTTAATTTGTTATAAACAAATACAGTCAAACCTGGATAAGTGAAAACTGGATAAGTGAGAAAACTCTATAAGTCAGAGTAATAGCCAGGACCCGTCATTTAAAGCTCCCAAAACCTCTATTAGCGAGAAACAGAAACCTCTGTAAGAGAGAGTCGTTTTTCCCTCAAAGACCTCCGTAAGTGAGACTGCTACTTATCTATACCTCTATAAGCGACAGTCAAGCTTTATTTACAAATTTAACATGTGCTGTTTTATGACTCAATATTAACTTTCGTGGAACTTCCTACCATTGTTTTTGTGTTCTCATCAATATGTTCCTATTCTATTTCGTGGAACTAAATAACTTTATTGTTGTTATTTATCGCATTCTTTTCAAATGGACACGTGTGCCTGTGTACCGTCCGTTTGTCAGACTTACTCAATTTATAGTTTTCAATTGCGAAGGAAAGTTCTGTTCTGCATTATGTCAAAACGGAAAATTAAAGTACTGTCATTAAGTGATAAACTTAAAATAGTGAATGCGTTTGAATCCGGAAAATCGCGAAATGAAATTCAGAGGGAGTTTAATTTACCAGAATCCCTATTATAAAATTATTAAATCAAAGACTCTATAAAGTCTGAGTGCTCTGAGGACATGGAAATATTATATATATCATGCACATAATTTTATCATAATAAATATTACATACTACATTCGTACTTGCTGTGACTTGTTATTGCTGCGTACCACGGGTCCATCGCCTAATATTGTCCGTGAGCTTCCTACGAAGTTTCGATAGATGGCGTTACTTGTATCAGTTTATCTTGCTTACACTTTAAAATGCATATTATCAAATATTATTATTCCTAAAATCAATATTTTCCTTAATTCAATCAACAATCATATAAAAATTTTTACTAATAAATAAAAGTTTTTAAAGATTTGCGACAGTACCGGTAACGGCAGTAAAAGGAACCACAATTATCGAAAGCACGGTTGCAGCAACAAAAAAAAGAGTTAATAGATGGCGCTTGCACGTGTACACTTTGAGCGAGCAAACTGCGTTTAATTTTATCACAGTTAATGTGTTATTAGATGTGTTGAATCAGCTTTTCTATTATAATGTTTTTATAACAAATTGCTTTTTAATGAACACTGATAAAAAGACTACTTATGAATTGTAAATGGGAATAATAAAAACATGAAATATGCAGTGCAATCAAAATAAAATTGCATGTTAGATGGGTCGAACTAAACGCAACTCAACTAAAAGTTTTAAATTTTATTCTTACTTTGTTTGTACTTCTTAAAACTTGCTTCTGCTTAAATTTATCGTTAAAACTACAAATACGACTTGGCTACGTTTTTGAACTTTGAGGAAAAAAATACCGATTTAAAACTAAAAATAAATTTTAGCCAGATAGAAATGGTTAAATAATTCTTTCATAATTTTGATGTCGGAGCCAAACGCACTCTTTAGCTTTATAATTTAATATAGGTAGGTAGTTTGTTTGGCACCGACATAAAAATTATGAAGAATTTTAAGCATTTCTATTTGGCTAAACATATCTCTGTAGATTTTCAGTTTGAAGTCTGTATTTTTGTCTGAAAATTTTTGAGAATAAGTGATCATGTCATGATTACATGAAGTAATAGTTGATATGAGTCGATTTTTAAATGTTCAATTTCTCTGGTCACCACTCATCAAACCCTTATTTCCTTATCTTGGAACCACCTCTGGACTATCCTCTTTCCAACAAAAAAATAATCATAAAATCAGTTCATAAACGACGAAGATATATGCGAACAAACGTAAAAAAATTGGGCAAGCGCGAGTCGGATAGTGGTGGGTTCCGCAGCAGTAAGTTACATAGAAAAAAATATTATTTATTTACTTAGGCATCTACTACAGCTTTATTATGAGAAAATAGTGGTTCACCATTTATGACGTATAAAAAAACTTCACATCAGAAATCGCTTAAACTAAATTTCATTGTCAGATTTTATGGTTATGTACATCAATTCCCTCCTCTAATTTCTAACACACTTTTTTCAACTTTGAAAATGTCTCTCGCGCAAAATATTCAAGTTATAAAATGATATTATAAACCTCGATACCATTTTTCAAGATCTATACACATTGATACACCAAACGGGGGGTCGATGAAAAAAATTTTTTTTCAGTTCACTGTATGGAAACCCCAAATATATTAATATTTTTTCAAGTTTCTTGTAAAAACCTTATAGCGGTTCACAGAATACATATATCTACAAAGTTTGAATAGTGTAGTTCTTATAGTTTCGGAGAAAAAAGGATATGACATACGGACGGACAGACAGACAGACTTGACGAATTTATAAGGGTACCGTTTTTTTGCCAAGGTCGAATCGAGTAACCTCCTTTTTTTAAGTCGGTTCAAAAGCAGCCCCTGTTTTTCCTTATTACATCAGCTACCTGCCAAAAAAGTCGTCCAAATACGTCAAGCCGTTTCACAGATTACCCGGAACAAACTGACAGTCTGACAAAAATTTTAAACATTGTTATTTTGGCATAATATGTAGTACCGCATATATATTGATATGCATATATAAGTTACCGTCCTAACGCTGGAACCTTTACTTTCCGTCTTCAAAAATAAATTCAGTTCACCGGTATTGATATTGAAAAAATAAATTATATCAGTTCCTTAGCAAATTAAAAACGCAATTTAATATAGTGTCGAAAACTAAATATAACAAAAACATAAAAAACATTACAAGTGTGGAATAAGTGACCATTGATTCAAAACACTAATAAGTATTTTGAAGAAAACGCGTAAGTGACGCGTCTTGCACGGCGCTTAAGTCCTTATGTTTGTATCCTTTGTCCTTTGATAAATATATCGTCGCCGTTGATGGCTTCCATTCAAGACCGCTCTTGCGCTATATACCTACATATAGATGCTTTTCGTTCACAAAATATCTGGCTTTATATTATTTACAAGAAAAGTGTATAAGTATGTTTAGAACTCATACATAATACAGGCTTCACGCTTAACTTGCGGCAAGATGGCGCTGTGTGTATATCAGTGGATATTTATTAATATATAATAAGAGCCTCCTCTAATAACCCCCACCGCACGAATAAAGGTTTGCACGGCCTGGAACAACGGCTTACTGCTCAATTCTATATAATATTCTATTTTTGAAATAATAATGAGTAATAGTTTTATTTAATAAAAGTTTAATTAAAAAACCTGGAAATTCATTTGTTATTGGTTCACAATCAACAATAAATTCATTGTTTAATTGCAACGTCACAATTAATCAATTCTTAATTGCAATTAAATTTGCACAATACTACACACGCCACGCACGACGCGCGCGTCAAATATACATAGATACCTATCTACCTATGCCTATCAAAATGTTTGGTTTGAGAAATTACATTTTAGTCGGATCGGATTCGGAAGAGCGCACTAACGCGCGACGTTGCCGCTCTGTCAAAGCGCACGCGCCGTAAGAATAAACAATAAATGCGCTGTTGCCGTCCTTATTTAGAACTGTGATTAATTAATAACTGTGTTTTTACGCCACCTACCGATTTTCAAATATCAGTTTAATCTGTCTACGCGAATCTTGCTATAAGCACCAGGTCACGGACCTTGTGGCATCTAGTGAGAATAAAGTGAGTTAAAAATAGCTTCCTCAAATAGCTTCCGTAGGTGGTCACGTTTTTGTAGTATGGGATGCATCATCTGTATAGTATATATTATTAAACTGTGGTACCCCTATAAGAGAGAAACGCTACCCATGTACCTGCATTAGCGAGAAACTCGGATTAGTGAGAAACCTCTATAAGCGAAAATCTCCTGAACTCTCGCTTATCCAGGTTTGACTAGTCAAATTTGGTTGGCCCAATGGTAGAACGTTAACTTAAAATGATAGCCCATAAACAAATCTTGCCATTCGTTGAAACTATCAGTGTATTCAAAACCAACTTGATCTTTGAATCATAAACCTAATTAGGAATTGTACCAACGTGAGCAATTTCAAAATTTTGCGATAACACTGCATCGTGAAATTACGTAACAGCAAATTCAGCAACCTACGTCCTTGTTGCATTCTATAACAATCGCATAGGAAACTCGTATAAGTGGAAAGGTGTTTACGTAAGCCGACTGCTATTCACGTATTCCTTGACGTATGAAGAAAATTTTATGTTGAAAAACAATAAAAATAACACGGAGGATTTCCCGTAAACGTCGCGCTAAGTATTATTAATTAAATAAAAAAACGCGTTATTGCATTATATTCGATAGGTAAGTCTTGTCATTTAGGAATTATTTAAAATTTGCTGACTTTCAGAACCTTAGCGTATTGTTTGTGAAAAAAAAGTCTGCTTACTTTTTTTAATTTCTTAATAGCCAATACAACATAGTACAACAAAAAATGTTTTGAATTTTCTTCTACCTGACAGGGTTTCATTTATGTGGTGTATTATGAACACCTGTTGTTAACAGGTAAAAATTCTTCAGCATACAAAAGGGATTTAGCCACAAAAAATGTTGGGTAGCTTTTATAAATGAGGGTCGAAGCTCTGTGTTACTGAATAGATTTTAAGACACATATGCCGTGTATTCTTAAGAAAAATCTTATTTCTAGTGCCTACAAGTTGAACTAAATTTTCATATAAAAGCAGTTGAAAAATTATAACTTTCAAAAAGATTTTTTTAAACCATTGACCACCAGGAATCCAGATAAAATGGAAAATCTATTTTTTTTTACATCTTAAGGCGTCTCTGGAAGTGAATGTGTTAAACAGAAACAATTATTAAATGGTTTTATTAAAAAAATCCTCGGCACCAGAACCAAAAAAATACAAAACCAATAAATTAGGTACTTTGTAAGTACTTAAATACCAAAAAGAAAATGCTTCAACTGAAGTAATAAATTTGATGTACTAAATAGAGTGTGCCTAGAATGTTGACCAGTCTTCATTCAAACAATAGGCATTATGCATGAACACCAAACAATTGAATTAAGCAGTTCTTTGTTTATAAAGCAGTGAAATCAAAGGACACTTGAAAAAGTTCATATTATGAAATAAGTTATAGTATAAAAGGTATAGAAGTGGATTAATTCTTTAATGGTACCTACTCATTACAATTGTGTTTCACACAACCTTGCCATTACAAGCAATTAATTAACATGTTTACGAACAGTAACACCTGCAGGGGTCTTATCTCCATCTCTTAAAACAGTATTAGTTTAATATTACTTTGCCTTTTCTGCTACAAAAAAAAATGACCCCGGTATCATACTCATAACAGTAAAACATCTATTGTGTTGTATATACTGTACATGAATAGGTTAATTTCTAGTATAACACACACAGTACATTAAATATCTCTAGAAACCACACCAACAATTAGCATTCAGCCTGTAGTAAGAGTACTGAAACAGGATATACTTAACTTTTTTTTCATATATCATATACCATATTAATAACATATGGTGATAAACCATAAGTATATTTTTTCTGAATGTGTTATTTGCATTAAGATATGAGTATCACAAGTGACTCGTACATGAATTTGAAATAGTAGTAATTGAATGTTGCAAAAACAATAAATTAATGCATTTTTATTGAATAATAAATGTAATTTAAGACATTTACTTTAATTATTGCTAAACATCAAACTGAAAACATGAAAGTTTGAACAACTTAGAACTGTCGATTACACAATATTTCATAATACAAATAGAATTCAAATTGTTCCTGATAAAACATTAAAGTAATTGCAGGAAAAACACTATACCGGTAGCTGTCCATAATTTAACAAACACTTGGTTTAAAAATAGAACATGAAAATGAGGCAAATGACTCACTCTTTTATCTAGATGATTCTATCAAACCAAATGTAATCTATATGAAGTACTCTTGTTTTACGATTAGCACTTAAATTTACGTATAAAATTAGGTTCATTCCGTAGTTACCGACTATACTTAAAAATAGGTAGGTAGTTTTAGGGCGTCTCGGCTATGATGTGTTATATTATAAAATTCTATTATTTATACAGTAATTTAGTTTCTTTCATGGTGGTAGTCAAGAATAACTAATTTCCTAATGGAAAGGGAATAGGTAAAAGGTTTATAATTGCATAAATTTTAACGGGTTTCATCGACGCCTAGTGACGTCTATCGCTCGATATGAGGGTTCGACCTTACAAGCACAATTTCCAAAAAATAGGTCAACGATTATATTAAAAACAACAGTAAATTAAACTCACCTCCACAGCCATACACATTGAATAGAAATTGAACGGTTGCAGCCGTGAGCAGCCCAAGAAATTCACCACACACGCTAAAAACGTGTGCTTAGCACAAAGAAATCAACGAACTAAAGTTTAGTATTGCTAGCATTGGCTTAGTCGAATTCTCCTATAAACTCACTTTTATTATTGCAAGATCGAAATTTCTCTTTGACGGTGCATAATTTAGTAGATCTGTCGATCCCCGAAATCGATCCGTTTTTCTGTTTATATTTCTATTGTATAAATAGAAATATGGATTTCTATTTTTTTATCATTCATTTAAATAATGTATTTATTTTTTACATCATTCAGTTAAATTTATTTACTGATTATAATTCAGTAAAAAATTTAACTAAATGACACACACTCATACTGGGCCCACACTGGGTTTAACGTCTAACGTCCATCAATACCATAACTACCGTGATAAATGGAACGTACAACCATAGAAATAACTAAAGCACCTCATTCTAAGCGTACAAAAGTGGTTGGCCATCCGAGGTGGCCACACTTAAAATTTTTCGGAAGAAGTCCCGCAGATGTTACTGATGTGCCACTGTCGCCAGACGGAATGATACCAGGATGGGTAAAAATATGACCTACTTTAAATTTCACGATAACTATCTAAAAATATTTTAATATTTAAAATAAAATAAGATTGATATTTTATACAATAAAGAAACATCATCATATATTTAAGACATGTTGTCATTTTGTATTTACTCTTTAACCGACACAGTCACATTTATTCAACCAACAGACACTTTAAATTTTTCTTTCGTGTCTGGAATCACGGTGGATCAAAGGATAAAGATTAAAATGTTACCTACTTTTCATACATTAATCCATTATATTTATAAATTATAAATACAGTAAGGAATTATATAAAAAAAAATTCACGATTGTCCCCTCGGTGGGGACAATCGTGTATTTCCCCATATCTATTCAACTATAGCAGTCCACTGCTGGACCTATGTCTCTCCCATTTTGCGCCAAATATCCGGTCTTCCGCTTTTTCATCCAGCCTCCAGTAGCGACCTTTGCATTCTCTCAATGGAACGCATTAAAGATGAATTTTATCAGCCCGTTTTAATTTTTGTTGCTTGTATGTTTTTCCGACCTAATTTTAATGAAATTACGAAAATAATAGAAATTTTATTTAATTAAAGATAGTTAATTTCGATTAAGTCTTAATTATTGTTAAATGTTGTCACTTATAATATAATGATTTCGACAGTTCAAAAGTAAAAATCTAATCAAAGCGGCAAATAATATATATGGCAACTCTAAAAAGCACCTGTTATGGCGTCGAGGCTCTTGCAAAAATGGATAGATGGTATTAAATCACCTTAACTTTTTTTGTTCTGCTTACTAGACGACTTCGCCATAAATAAAATATTGTGAACCGAAATTTTTACACTTTTGTATCATGAACAATCCATATAGTGCGTTGATGCACCTAAAAACTCACCGAAATCTATCACAACAACAAAGTCTTAGAATTTGCAAACGACAATATGGCCGACCTGTCAAATTAGTTCCACAAATCGCCGCGGGACTTCTTTCGTGAAACAGACATTAGTGTTTTAAAAAATATTAAGATCAAAGAAAGTTACCAGTTGAAAATAATTTCATCTTAGGGTAATAAAAATAATAATAAATCCGCTGACGTTCACACAGCGTCATAAAATATGAATATCAATTTCTATGCCAAGTTACGATAACGAACCTATACCATTATTCGATCTGCATGGGAGCATATAGATCGCACAGTGTAATATAGATTTAAACAGGCAGCCTTGCTAATCACAGCGGCCGGACCGATGCGATGCAGTGTCATCAAAATAATTTCATCTTAGGGTAATAAAAATAATAATAAATCCGCTGACGTTCACACAGCGTCATAAAATATGAATATCAATTTCTATGCCAAGTTACGATAACGAACCTATACCATTATTCGATCTGCATGAGGGCATATAGATCGCACAGTGTAATATAGATTAGAACAGCAGCCTTGCTAATCACAGCGGCCGGACCGATGCGATGCAGTGTCATCAACTTAGCTACTTTGTAGCTAGATCTAGAAATTTTGATGATGGACAGTTGAAAAAAAATAATTAAACTCCATTTCCATTATTCATCTTTATTGGATAAATGTGAAAGCAAGATTACATAAACATGTTATCATTGAAGCCCGGGGCGGTAAGTGATCTGCATCGGGCGGAGGCGGCCGCCTTCCAGGCATGGGCCTCCTGCGGTCCAAATGGATCAAAACGTTGCCCCAGGTGGAACTGCACCTCTGTCAAAAAAATAAGAAAATCTTTAGCCACATAAACTTAATACTACATCTTGGAATAAATTCAATTCATAATAAAATTAGAAAGCTGATAGTTGAGATCAATATCAGAAAAAAAATTGTTTAAAGAAATTAAAACATTTAATATCCATTTATATAGGTTAGTAGGCTACAGTAATCTCATTACCTGTCTTCTACCTACTCGCGAAGTTGCTGAGCTTAGACAAATAAGATAGTTGAAAGAGGCACTGTCCAACTTGCCTCGCCTCGGCGACTTCCATTGTTAACTTTGGACCGAGTCAATAGCTCGAAGTTGTACAAGTATGTACACGAAGTCCTCTCTACACTCTCCTCTCTACTCTGCTAGTCTCGGACTACTTGACGAGTGTGTATAGGACACATGAAAATATGACAGCAATAACATAATATTGCAAAAAAACTGCATGCAATATCTTGTATTACTAAAAAGTTCATTATACAAGAGTAAGTGATAGCATTTGTCTAGCTTTAAAGTGAGACACACTAGAACTTTTTAAATTAAAAGATTATGAGTATAATGTTCATAGAAATCGAATGTAAAGTCATAATGTCCCTCTCGGCCTCGGCCCTCTTCAAGACTACCACTACACAAACAGCAACACGCCTACTCCACAGGTAAATCAACAGAATCCGCACTACATAGTGCGGTAGCGAAGATTGAATGTGCAGTAGACCACTAGGGCCTCACTAGCGGTCTTTATCGATGTAGATGGCGCCTTTGACAAGACAATGTGTCTCGAGAAACACGGTGTGGACCCAACACTGCAAGGATGGGTCACCAACATGCTCAAACTAAGAGCTGTACAAGTCACGGTAAATGACACCACAAGAGCCATGGTGGCTAAGGGGTGTCCTCAAGGAGGCGTCTCACCCCTACTATGGAATCTTGTGGTAGATAGCCTTATCAAACGTCTAAATGACAAAGGCTACTTTACTGTTGGCTATGCAGACGATATACCATAATAATAAACGGCACACACGAAAATACACTCTGCAATCTTATGCTCCAAGCACTAAAAATAGTAGAAGATAGGTGCAAAGAATGCAAACCAATCGTGAATCCCACAAAAACAGAACTTGTGCTATTTACAACTACCGCAATTCTTTGGGTCAACCTTGAAATTATCAACAGAAGCCAAATACCGGCATTTACCTAGACAAACAAGTCAACTGGGCTAAACACACAGAGTACATCATGACGAAAGCTAGCATTGCACTATGGCAATGCAAAGACCGCTAGGCAGAAATTAGGGAATAAGTCCTAAAATTACCTACTGGCTGTATACCACAGTTATTCGTCCGGTCATCACGTATGGCTCTATAGTCTGGTCGAGGACAAACTTGAATACAGCCCAGAAAGAACTAGAAAAACTACAAAGATATGCTTGCGTAGCAATTACCAGCAGCATGAAAACAGCACCTACTGCTGCTCTTCAGGCAATGCTGGGATTACCCCCTGCACCTTGTAGTAAGGAGGAAGCTACACTAGCAACATTCAGACTGGAACTATCGGTGTCCTAAGAAAGGATGCCAGAATTAAACACACCCGTATAAGGGAGGACGCCATCAAAATACAGCAATGATAGCGGCAATGTGCGACAGAACCCTAAAAACACTGCTTTCAAGAGCACTACAACATAGAACTTATGCCTGAAGGGCATGACCACTCGGGCATAAACGAGCTAAGAGTTTACACAGATGGATCAAAAACAGACAACGGTACAGGTGTCGGAGTCTTCTCCGATGAACTTAATATAAAGATAACCAGACCCCTCGGTATGCATAGCAATGTATATCAGGCGGAATGTATTGGTATATTACTAACAGCACAAGCCGTAGAGACTAGAGGAGTCACAGATTCGTGCATACGAATACTCTCCGACAGCGCCTCCGTACTCCAATCACTAAAGAAAAATCTTCTTACTTCCAAATTGATACTAGAATGCCATAACGCTCTAGAACGCGTTTCTGGAGAAACAGGAATAAGGTGACACTACAGTGGATTAAAAGACACAGTGGATCACGCGGTAACGATGCAGCGGACGAGCTGGCGAGACGAGGCTCAAATTCCAGAGCCATCGGACCGGAACCAATAATACCAATCCCATTTAACCAGATCAAGAACTGGCTAAGAGACCACACACAGACATTAGCAGCGGAGTGGTGGACCTCGACACCAGGGTGCAGGCAATTCAGGAAGGCCATGCCATCCCTGGACAGGGAACTGTCTAGACGTCTTCTATGGATGGACAGAAATAGCCTTAGACGGGTGACGGGATCATCACTGGACACTGCGCACTAAACAAACACTTTTACACAATAGGTATCACGGACAGTCCTCTGTGCAGAGCGTGCATGGAGGAGGAGGAAACGGTGGCGCATGTGCTTCTTAGGTGCACAGGCATAGCCCAGATTCGCAAGGAGACTATCGGCTCACCGGTAACAGTCGCGGATGCCCTGAGGAGACCGGGAAGACTATCTGCTTTTGGAGAGAGGTGGGCTGGCTGGAATGACCAGAAGGCCGCCATGGCTCACGCATCATGGTCCACTTCACAGACTAAGTGCGGAAACCAAACCCATAATATAGAACATAGAAGCCTGTCTGAAGTCTAAGTCTGTGTTTGGCTGTGGACATTATGTCCACAGCCAAACACAGACTTTTATGATGTAAGAATATTTTAACAAACCTTGGTAAGCCTCCTGGAATCCCTAAACCAGGATTTTCAAGGTCTCTCCTTGGATTAAAAGGATTGAACAGCATTCTCCACCGCCTGGACTAAATGGATCCAAGTCTGAACGGCCAATATTTGGCATGTGGGCTGGAGGTACATCCCTATAAATACATTAAAGAGAATTATTTTTTATAAGTTTACTGCAAACAAACAAATACAACAATCTCAAGGTATATCCCTTTCTACTGTTATGTAATTGTTACATGAAATTTATGAAAGAGGATCAAATAAAATAAAATTACTTTGTGCAAACAGAGTTCACATTAAAAGAAGATAAGCCAAACTCATTTAGCACTGGTATGTGAATTATGAATATGTTTTTACTTACCACAGGTTAGAACTATCAGGATGCACTCCCGGCAAGGGCGAGGTGGTACCCTTAATGGATCATCAGGAGGTCTCCTAATATTTGATTCACCTGTTATTATTATTTTGAAAATCAGTAAAAAATAATTTTGACAATTAGGATCACACTGTCAAAAAATGACAGTGTGATTGTGTTCTTTATTAACCCATACATAATTAAACAATAGATTTCAAAGTATAAGTGTAAAATTTAAGAAATACAGGAATAATGCTATTTTAAAAAAATATGTAATTAGTACTCTTACTCCTGACAGTTTGAGTTTCAGCAGTAGTGGTTGCTCTTGCAGTTATTGTATCAAAGATCCCTTTTAATGTTGAACATAAGATCCTTATGGTTAGGGAGCAAACCATTGATAGGCCCACTTATTTCTTTAACTGTATCATCTATTTTAACAGCTATATTTGAAACAGCCAAATCTTCTGATCTCTGAAATGTAACGAAATAACAATTAAAATTTCTAGAACCAGTATCATCACATCATTACTGTTTCATCATTGTTTAAAAGTGTAAACACACCATTAGGTTTACAATAAGATTTCCATCAGTGGTCAGTCCATGTAAAATGTATAATTTGTCTTCAAGTATATATCTTAAAGTATAATATCTTTATCATTCCAGCCTGTCGGTAGAAGTTCGCTTCTCTCTCGTCACCGGTTAAAGTGCGCTGTAAGTAGAGTTAACAAAAATATTAAAGGAAAGTTTTAAAATAAAAAGAATTCGAATAAATTGTTGTTTACCTCGTCCCCTATACCAATGCTTAAATCCCCTTTTGTTAAATTCCAATGAATAAAAGCAACCAATACATCGGACTTTCGCTTTACATCTTTCTCGACTGTTCTGAAAGTTAGATCCCAACCAAACAGCGGATCTGCCATTATGAACTTTTAAAGTATAATTGAAGAAAATTTCCAAGAAATTCTGAAAACAGAGATGGACAAATCACTTGCAGAATTTCCTTTGGGAAATAAACAAACAAATAAAGACAAAATGATTTGTCACGAATTCTTTAGCATTCATTTGACAATAATGACAATTACTGTCATTCAGTACTGTCAATTCGACAAACAATTGAAATAAATTTGTGAACTTTTAACGTCTCAATGGTTCAGCAACGGCTAGGTTGGCGACTATAAATGTATCGATAAGAATATCGATAAAAGTATCATTAGCTGTGTCGATAAAAATGTTACGTTTCACGCACTATGGAGTAGAGAAACAACATGGCGGGCAGTGTCAATTCGGTAACGTCGCGATAATAACGTGAAATAATGAATTCTGTTGTTTTAGAATATGGGTGAATATGTGCAATAATTTATTATACTCTGATGTGTAAAGTGTTGTGTTTTGATTATATTTGTGCAATTAAGTGTTAAAAATGGCCTCGGATAAGATTAAAGTTGCTGTACGAGTACGTCCTTTTAACAGGCGAGGTAAGCTGGTTTCATTTTGCTATTAAATAAAGTTTGATATCTTACAGGTGACTACGTGTTCTCGAGTTATCTTTGCAATGACTTAGTACGCGATAAAATATCTTTGATAGATAAACAAATTATTGGACAGTTGATTTTAATGAATCTTTGCATATTTTGTTTTATGCCTAACCATGTGAAATTGACATGAATCAATTCACAACAAAGAGAAATCCTGAAAGATACCATTAAACTTACACCGATGTCATTGACAAACCAGATTTAAACATTGTCAGATTTATCTAGTCATCTTGAACACCCATACATTAAATCCATTTAACAGATTATCAAATACTACATATTGAAAAAAATATATATTTAGATGATTCCAAAGCAACTAGAGAATATCCCCAAATCTATAAATGTTAATAGTTAAACATGTAATTGTGGGCCTATTGATTCAATACTTGGTGACAGATGTTTTTTTTTGGGAAATTTCAATAATTTCTTTTGCTTATTTTAGGTTCTTTGTTTTCGCATTTGAGTGTTGAGGAATATGCTCAACACAAAAGGATGATCATAACCAATACAAAAGCTACATAGAAGGGTATGAAATTTTTAGACAAAACAAATTACATTCAACATGTGTTATTTAAAATGAGGCTGTTCTCTTCAACCTATTACAGTCCACTGCTGGACATAGGTCTCCCCCATTTTGCGCCAGACATCCCGGTCCTCCACTTTTCTCATCCAGCTTCCACCAGCAAACTTTCCCAAGTCGTCGGTCCAAAAATAAAAAATGAGGCTGAAACAGGCAGAAAATTGTAGCAGAAAAAACACGCTTGTGAGTTCCACCACCCCAATGTGAGTTTCCACCCTTGCTATGTACAACTGCTTAATGAAGTCTTTAATTACAGTGTGTAAACTGTAATTGTTATATTGTATCCTCTATGTGAAAATGTATATTCGTGTTTTTTGTGTGGTCAAATAAACATTTTCTATTCTATTCTAAACTGACTTAGTTAAGCAAATCTTTAGTCTTGTGCCATATGCATTTACTTCAGGAACCCTAAAAAACACAAAAATTCATTCAGAAAACATTGTTTGTGAGAGAATTTAAAACAAACTAAGCCACTGAAGTAGTTTGTAAGGTCAGCAAGTTTTGGGGCTGTCCGCCAGCCAAGTTTTGTAGTGGTAACCATGCCTATGTAAACATAGTATAGGATACCTATTAACTAGCGAACCATCTTGTTGCAAAGGTTGCTGGTAGAATTGAATAAAGAAAGTTGGAAAAATGAGGATAAGGAAAGAAGAATAGAATGTCCAGCTGCATAGGTAACTGCTCTAGGTATGGATTTATGATTTAATAAAGAATTTAAAGAATTAAATAAAGAATTTAAATTAGTTAAATTTTCTGTTACCTTAAATTCCTATAAATAAGGATTTAAAATAATTATTTCTTTCACTATATAAAAGTTTGGCAAATCCATAGGACAACTATTGAAACTTTATTTGTATATAAATTATTTAGACTTCATAAATAAATAAATATCCAACAACATTTACACAGTATCATCTGTACCCAATGTAATCAAGAAACTTGCTTGTACTAAGTGTACTAATAAACATATCTATTATTTTTTTTGTTAAATATAAAATACAAATATAAAATGTTGTATAAAGGTATAACAAACTACATTGAAGTATGTAATTTATTATAATGATTACACTGTAAATGCACAAAAAAGAATATTCAGCCAAGAAAAGAAATAAGAACAGTTATTTTTACATTGTTGCCAAAATTCATGTAGTAATAATGACACATGCATTAATTTTATTAAAATAGGGCTTTATGAAGTTTCTTGCCAGTGTCTTCCTTCACTCCTTTCTTAGCATCAAGGTCGAATCCCTTTGTCAATCACCAGAAGGGTCTAATTTTTCATAAAATATTTACATTGTAATTATTTTAGAATAATGATATGTCCAAATAAATAAGATGTCATAAATGACTATGCAGAGGAATATAGTTTAGGTTCCTCAAATTAAAACAAATATTTTAATAAATTGCATTTAGATATTTATTTTTTAACAAAATAAAGTTTTATATGAATTAATTGAAAAAATTTGGACTTGTGTGTACTTAATAAAAATAAGCGTTTCTTATACAATCGCTTTTCAGTACTAAAACGGCAGTGATATAATTTTAAAGCTATTAAATAAATTTAATTGGAATCGACAATCCTATAGTACTTGTATCCGCGATTTTGTGATCATTGCGTTCCACTTTCAGTGTAACGTCTTTGCGTAATGTTTGTCGGTTGCGTAATGCGTTTTATTATTATTCACTCTTTGGCACATTTTTATATGTCTGTAAATGGGACGGTCAGTGGCTCACCTAGTGGTAAGTGATACGCCTGACCATAACAGGAGCGGTGTTGAAGAAAATTAATAACAGTAGCTAGTCAATATTTTTCCGTAAACATTGCTCTGCGCCCGTCATCCGACCCGAGACGACAGATGTCTTGTACCCGGTAAGTATACTACCAAAAGTGCAAAACGCGTAATTCACGGGACTATATCGGGCACTGGCGGTGGTACCTACTTTGACTACTTGTACCGCGTCTTCTACCTAGTAAAATGTGCTGAAAACTCAGGAATTGATCTGTTTGTTAATTTATTGCCGTATTTAATTCCTTGCTAGTAGTTCCGTAAAAATCTTCTGAAAATGTAGGTCTTTGCCACTGTATTTGTTAATCTTGACGAAATATGAACCCAAATATGGTTGTGGATTTCGATTTTCTAATTCAATCCGCAGCAAGTCATCTGCTCGTCTCAAATACTAAAAGGAAATGCTATTTCACAAACCAACAATATACAGGCTTAACGCTTAACTTGGGCTAGATGGCGCTGTGTGAATGTCAGTGGGATATTTATTGTTATTATTATTTTCAAAAGATTTCCCCACCACGATGGCTAGTTCAAAATTGCGTTCAAATTTACACAATCTTCCAGGCTTTATGGTCAGGAAGACTGTCTATGTAAACGTGGTAAAAGTTTGCACGGTCGTCTAGCCGGCCATATTCCGTTTGTTTTACATAAAACCAGTGTACATAGTGCGGAACCGGATTTGGGCGGACGTGCATGCTCGACCTAAGTTGAGTCATACATCTGTGTGCGGATTACGTTACTTTTATTTTGTGCATGTCGCTTGTTCATGCGACCTTTGAGAGTCGTGTATTGATGTGTTATAAACTTCGCCTTAATAATTCTTGTAGTACCTAATTAATTAAATAGCCTTAAAAACTTCGTAATGTTTCTTGTAGTATCCAATTATTTTGGTCAATGAAATGAGAAAAATGATTGACATGTTGAAAACCGATGTAGAGATTACTTTATAAACTACTTTATTTAACTACCCGTCACTTTTTACTGTTGGACTTATCCTTACCAGGCCACGATAGTGAAGGCTTTGGTTATAATGTCTAACGAGATGGCGCTGCTACCCGTTCTTTTCTTTTACCGTATCACGGTCGCCGTCGCATCAGCGGCCGCAATAGCTAAAACGTTACAACACTTTACAAATCGACAATTGAGATTCCGTCCCCGCCGGCGGGGCCCCATCGTCGCGTGTCCCTGTAGGTTCGCACAGTCCCTATTCGCATAACCGGCGTGTGCCGGGCCGCCAAACGTATGTTAAGCTACCAAGTCCCCCTGCAACGCCCTAAGCCGAGGTTCGAGTCCTATTCGGGGTCGCCCTTAGGCTCCTTGTGTAAATTTTAAGGCTGAGGGCAATCTGCGCTCGCCAATTGCCCGGTGAAGCTGTAAAGGCTATCTACGGCCAACAGAAGTAGTCGGTTCGAAGAAAAAAAAATTTTTATTTTTTATTTTATTTTATCATGATCTTAATCAAATAAGGATTTATAATCAATGATGTAAATACGATGCATCGAAGATAAACTTCTGATAGGGAGGGCGGTGGAAACTAGATTCAACACTCTGTAACTTGGTAGTTACCCGAGTTAGGTATAACCAACAGTTCAGATACAAGTTTGGTGCAAAGTGACTTAGAAGTTAACGAATTTCTGTTCCACCACCACAAGAGCATTCTGGTAGTTTTCTTCTAAGCTTCAAGAAAGTTTGATTATGTTATGTTGTCTATGGTTTTCCGATAATATGTTGGGTTGGAACGACCTTCGTCCGGGACTGTTACGCAATTTTCTGACTGTTTTTCTTCTTCACTTCTTATTTATTTATGAGGCCCTGGTAAAGTCAAATTCGGGCTTTTTAATTTCGTTCGTTGCACTGATTGTAAGAGCCAGCTACAAATGTAGTCTTCTAGAAACATTGTTATTGTCATCATTACTGTAATGACTTCACTTCCATACTTATGTTTCACTAATAATACGTTTCCCATCGCTCTATATTTCTCAATCAAAGAGCCTACAACGTTCCACGGCAGGTCATAGGCTATAAGGTGATCGGGGGGTGCTAACGTCTACCACCCTGTGATACTTCATATAATATTTTTCGATTATCCATGTAATGATGACTATATTGATTGTTGCTTGACTGTTACAATTTGCAATCGAACTCACAAGCTGCTTTTCCATCATCATTCGAAGTCGACTACAAGGTTATGAAACGTCCTTATGTAGTATCCATTTATTTCACACGGACTATTCACAATGACTATTGAACTGTACGAATATCTCCCAATTGTGTTTCAATGAACACAATTCTCGGTGACCCTTGGCTATCCTAAAAGCATTATCGTTGCGTCGTGAATGGATTTAATCTGATAGGCGAATACATCCAAGGACTTATACTCGTATATAGCAAGTAAAGACTTACAGATTACTGTCATTATGTCGGTGACTTTGCTGATATATTGGCGCTAATCACTTGGTTCGTGGATATCGATGGTGATGTAACTTGTTGAATCACAAAGTATATCTTATACTTACTATTTATACGCCATAAGCTAAATGTAACCAAAACTCGTCCGCTTTAGTGTTTCACAACAGGCTGTTGACGGATAAATCCAACTGACACCATTAATTTTCTATTGGTATAGTAGTGACTGGAATACTGTCAGTAAAAAGAATTACTTGCATGCACTGTAATTGCATTATTTTTGTCTAAAGTTTACGGATCAAATCCAGCCGTTTCGTTCCGTTTTTCGATGATCAAAAAATTTATTTTATACAATTTTCTAATTTTGATATTTTTAGTCGTCCACAGTTATTTCGCATGACTCGATAACCACGGATATTGCAAATCCGTTGTAGTCGGAAACAACAGATATAGTTATTAATTATCTTGACAATGATTTAGCGTCATAGTGAGTGCGGTTAGTTTTAGTATTCTAATTTGTTTACGTCACCTGCCAACATTCATATGTTAATAAGCTAGACATCACTTTAAAGTGCACTAAATTCAAGTGATTTTTCGATTGTATCAGAGCCTTAATTCTAATACTTAACAATACGCCACTTTACAATGTAACTGTTAACTTGGTATTCCGTCACAACTTAAATGGTAATTGTATAGTAGACTGGATTGTCTATGTGTTACCAATTAAATGCTACCATAAAATAGAATGAATGAATGCAAAATTACCGGCTAGTAAAATTACAGGGTATATGTGACCTAACATCTGTCGTCTTAGGTGATGGGCGCAGGGCGGTGTTGGCGGAAAATAAAAAGAAAGAAAGAAAACTGTCATGGTCAGACGCATCCCTTCCCAGGTGACTGGGAAGGACTGACCGACCACTTTATGACATAAAAAATACTGAGATACAATAATGATTCAACTAGCGGATTTGTAATTTGCAGAATTGGCTTTCTTCATTATATTTGGGCCGATGACGGTACCGCAACGAAAGCGGAGCAGGTCATACCTGTGTTCTAACGTGTCTTGATGTTTTGTTGCAGAACTCGAACTTGGGACACAATGCGTGGTGGAAATGGACTCGCAACAGACGGTGCTGCAGTACCCGATTTCTGCGCACGAGAAAGAAAGGTGAGTTATAATATGGGAGCTTATTGATACTTTTACTTTTATAGTCTGTGGCAGTCTTGGGATTTAGCGCTTCATACTGGCAGCAAAGGGTTTTGTCATAAGAGGCCGCAAGGCCTGTCTTTGATTTTGGTTGACCAAACTGGATCATAACCATTAAAGATGATAAACCTGGTTTCCGCGTCGCATCACACAGAATTCTTTAAGCCAATACACATCATTAGCACGGCCTATCATTTTTCAGTCATAAACTGATTTGGTTGGAAGTTAAATTAATGAATGTTTCGATTATGGTATTTATGGTGTAACATAAAGCAAAAGAAATTTGCATAAAGGTGATTTAGTCTACGATAACGTGATCCGAAGGTCATGCGTTTAATCTACTCCCAACGAGTACTCTACAACACTAACTGTAACGAGTACATCTTTGGGCGGGAGCGCCGCAATACCAACTTCTTCCTCTTGACCGCATCCAAAAGAGAGCGGCTCGAATCGTCGACGACTCAGATCTTACTGACAAGCTGGACCCTTTGAGTTTGCGCAGAGATGTGGCATCTCTTTTGAAAATGAAAATGAAAATGAAAAGTGTTTATTCAGTTTAGGTCCTTAAAGAACACTTATGAATGTCAAATGAAGCTACCACTGGTTCGGGAGGTAGTTTTCCACTGAGAAAAACCAGCAAGAAACTCAGTAGTTACTCTTTTCAAAAAAAATTGTTGAATACAGATTCATTTGTAATCAAATAATTATATAAAGCAAATTATTTTCAATTTTATCGTATTATGTATGGTAAAAATATAATATCTACAAAAGTACTATTAAGCAGTTAAGTATTATATAAATTTAAATAGCGACAACAAAAAAAACAAAAAAACAAAAGTAGTGCAGGCGTGGAAATAACATGTCCATGAGTTTTTTCATTTATATAATCTTCAACACTATAGTAAGCTTTTTTTATTAAAATAGACTTTACATGAGACTTAAACTTATGCAGGGTAATCAATTACATTTGTGTAGCTTATTAAATATTTTAATGCTTAATCCACAAATGAGTTCCCAACCTTATGCAATCTAAGATTTGGAACGGCAAGTTGTGTTTTTCCTAGGTTCAAACTATGATTATCTGACTTTTTGAAAATACATGTAAATTTTTTGTGTACATAGATGACGCAGTCTAGAATGTACTGAACGGTAATGTTAAAATATTTATTTGATTAAATAATTCCCTTAGTGATCACGTGATTAAGGCCGTATATGGCACGGATGGATTATGCATTCTCTACGCTTGTTCACGGGGAGTGCTCGATGAGCTGTTCGGCTTATTCCTGCAGCTGATTCCACACCGTACATCCGGAGGAACTCCAAATTTCATCCTCACCACCTGGATGATGGAGGTCTTCCACAGTTTTATTCTGCCGTCATTTTCTGCACGTACAACAAAACTGTGGAATGAACTTCCTCTGGAAACATTTCCGGGCGATACGACCTGGCGTCCTTCAAAAAAAGAGCGTACACACTTTTAAAGGCCGGCAACGCATTTCTGGGACCTGATGTCTTGCAAATGTTCATGGGCGGCGTTGTCACTTACCATCAGGTGAACCGTATGCTCGTTTGCCTCCTGTTCGATAAAAAAAAAAACACTCGCTAGAAAAAAATGCATGTAAAAATCTTAATACGATAACAGTCGCTAAGCGAATCCCGTTATTGTGAACTCAGTATAATTAATTCAACCTTGATATACAGAAGTGATTCATCGTTAAAATTATTTTGGTTACAGTTATACAGTGAATTTTAGGCTTCGTTCACAAGACGATTCTTATCAAAATGTTTTCAAAAGTGTAAAATTTTGGGCAATTTATGAATGTCAATTAGAAATTGGGCTTTTATAAAACTGACCTTAACCATCAACCACAAAGGTAGTGGAAGATAACGTTAAATAAAAGTAGGTGTAAATGTAAAGTATTATCTTAAGGGTCTTTAGAGAGATTGAACTGCATAGAACGCGTAGCATTTCGAACGAGGTTCTAGCGACTGGCCATCACTCACTGGTCCACCTCGAATTCAATGATTCGAAACCCTCCAATATTAAAAATCAAGGGGGGGGGGCAGGGGACGGTGTCTCTCTGACAGTTCCATTCAACATGCTGAAGTGAAAGTCAACTGACTACTTATTCCATCTGCTGTTAACACGGTAGTCAGTAAGAACAAACAACTTTGCTTCTCCGTGGTAGTAATGTATAAATTTGAGGTGTACACCAAAATTATTTCTGTTGTTCCGTATGTTATATAGGCTGAAAGGTATTGGTCTTATATATACTGTGTGTCCGTTTGCCTGCCTATGAAATAAAAGATGATTTAGAGTAAAATGTTCTGTAAAATATCACGAACAATAACTTGTACATTATTCAGTGCTATTTTCAATTTGTAGCGGAAGTCGATAAGTGAATGGCCTTAGAAAACATCCTTGCCCTAGATCCTATCAAGACTGAATAAAGAATAGGAAGACTGTACGAATAGGAAGAACCCTTCAAATTAATGCAAGCGTCCTCGAGTTGAGACCTAATTGTTATGTATAATAAAGTGCAATTACAATTTCGTTGTGGTTTCTTTTGTTTTGATAGTGAAATTGATAGCATAAATTACAAAATATGTGTACCTACAGTGAGTTGTCTGTTTTGCATTCTTATCTTTTTGTAGTTACATATTATGTTTTTTTAGAACGGGGTCACATTGTCTTATTAAAAGGGGATTCCGGCCAATAATTATGGTAGGTAATCGTACAATCTATTATATGAGATGTTTCCCGTCTATAGGAAGTCTCTCAACATTGTTTACAGTTAGTCTTTAAATTATAATAAATAAATATCCACTGACATTCACACAGCGCCATCTAGCCCCAAGTTAAGCGTAAAGACTAGTATGGGCACTAAACAACGGATTTAAAACATACTCATATACTTTTTTTTTAAATACGTATATATTATTCATAGTGCGTGTGCACTGCATGGCGTCTTAAAAAAATCAGTGCACAGGTTTTCCTAGCATATGGGCTTAATGCGGGTGGGATGGAGTATCCGATATCCGTAATGTCAAAGCTGGTACCAATAGTTAACCGTTCGCAATATGGAGAAATTGGAGACAAAACGTTTCGGTTACCCAATCGAAGACACCATTGCGATGGCTGCTTAACTAGATCGTTGACCGCCTCGGCACAGTGTCCTCAGCAATGTAATGTTTTTTTTTATAAAATAGGGAAGCAAACGAGCAAGCGGGTCACCTGATGGAAAGTGTTACCGCCGCCCATGGACATTTGCAACAGCTGAGGTCACAGGGGATGCGTTGCCGGCCCTTTATATAAGAATACGCTCTCTTTTTGATTTTATTCAAATCGTGAACTGTGCATTTGCAGATTGAATTACCAAATTGCCCGTCTCTTTTGAGATGCTCTGATTGGCGTTACCTCGCCGTGGCGCAAGATGCGCTCGCGCTGATATGAATCGCAACGTGCATTGAACAAAGATGTGCATGCATGTTGCTTATTTACAAGGTTTACGGCGCAGAAGCGGGAATAAAGGTTGTTAACACTATCTGTGGCTGGAGGAAATATCTAACGGTCATATTCTATTAAAGCTAGTAGTAAGATTGTACCAATTAAATGGTATGAGATACTTGTAGTATCGAGTTACGTGTGTAAAAGTGTTGTTGGAAAATAATGACTACAAAAGCATTTCCTTCAAGTAAGTTAACAGTTTTGTTTCTGTTTGGACCAAAGCAAGTTTGCTTTATGTAAAATAGATGATGTCTCGCCTGAATAATCGTCAATCTCAGCGTCGGTGGCTCATTGGGTAGGTAGACGGTCGCCTTTCGATCTGGAGGGCGCAGGTTTGAATCCCGCCACGTAACAAACGAATTGTCGAAATTATATATATAACGCTCTTACGGTGAATAAAAACGCCTCCGAAGAGATTCAAAGGTTGTGCGAGAAGTCGGCCAATGCGCACTGGTCCCGCGTGGACGACTAAAGGCCTGTACACCCTACCTAGGCTTGTACACGAGCCTGCCCCTCAGTGGGAACGTTTAATGAGCTGATGATGATGATTGTGACGCCTTTCACATTGTGGCACTTTGACGTCATAAGATGCCATTTGCCCCAGTTGTGCTTTTCTCCTTATTTTTTTTATTTATACAACAAATAATATTACATTATTAGTTGTATTAATGGACTATGTTATGACTACTGTGAAACAACAATTTTAAATAGATAATGTAACGTCAGTACAACGAGTTTCAATATACTTGTAATTGCCTACCGATGCCTTGTATATACAATAATGTAGCGTTCAACCTTTTTTTCCAATGTATATATATTAATCTTACGTCACTAAAAACGTAAAACGGGAAATAAGGCACGCACATCATACTTCCCCAGTTTAATTAAAACTTTTTAATCTAAATGGGCGCTGGAAATTTTCTTGTTGCTTATGTAAATTTATGTTGTTTTTTTTTAAATAAGGCCTATACAGGGGCTATAAAGCTTACGGTATGCATACTGCATTATGCAAATAGCTGTTGCGGCTGCACGCCTGAAATGTTTCCTACGTAAAAGTTTTGTAGGTGTATTTTATTCGTGTATTTAGTGTTATGGAGGAGTCTTCATATATGCCACTGTAGGGAATGAGTCTTTTATAAAAAACAATATGTTTTTACGCCTATCTACAAAATATCTTTCGTTAATTTTCGCTGTTGTTTGTTTTTCTGAATTGTTTCTGAATTGTGTTATAATAACTTATATTACGGTATTCAATAACTTATAAGGTTCTTAGTAGAGGCTAGATACTTAAGTATAGCGAAAACCTGGAATTTGTGGTGAAATTGTATAGTTGCCACGAATAGTGATTTTTCGCCGGATACCGAAGAGTTGTCTTATATAAGTAGAAGCAACTAAACCATATCGTAAAGCAACCATAATATTGTATACTGAATATAAAAGTAGGCCTTTATAAAAAGGTGAAATACGCAAGAAATATTCACTAAAACGATCTAATACGAGAATTCATGGACTCTGCACTTCGGGTATTTTATACCTAAAGTGCAGAGTCCATGAATTCTCGTCGGCTTTAATTTTTTGTATCACATTAGGCAACCGATAAACAAGAGTGCTGTCAGCTTACTATGGGGCATTGATCTGTAATAGATTGGCAGAGTTTGTTTTTTGTGCAACTTGGGCAGTAGACACCTAGCTATAGTTAGTGCGTATCTAACCGGTTTTAAGAAGGCTTTGCTATGAGTATGTGCATATGCACAAT
This sequence comes from Leucinodes orbonalis, assembly GCA_019425675.1. Lineage (NCBI taxonomy): Eukaryota > Metazoa > Arthropoda > Insecta > Lepidoptera > Crambidae > Leucinodes > Leucinodes orbonalis. The sequence continues at coordinate 81,135 of PQWD01006814.1, read as the reverse complement.
ACAATATATTATTGTAATGGTAATTAGTTGTACAAAAGGTGAGGAGAGGTGTAACTATACTTTGCATTATTTGATTTTTTAGGGTCTATAGTTCATAGTGTTGTGACTGTCCAAGTGAGCCTTGAATTTTTATTTTAACATTGCAAAATTTATCATAAAATTTTTCATATTTCAATTTATCATAAAAGAAAACTAAGAACGGTAAGTTCTATAATGGATTATACAATATGTTAATGTTTTATCTTAGTTTTTGTAATAAATTAAACCATTTATTTTATGCATTCTACTCTGCGATTCAGTCAGTTATAGTCGGAAAAATCTCTTAGAGATTCGGGGCGTCCTTAAGTCGGGAAACAGATAATGTTTTAATCAAATGTTTGTATTTTACATAAAGAAATCAGAATACTAATTTACTAATAATAATAGAAATATACTTTCAGTATAGGTATGATATTCGCCAGAAACTGTAAATGCATAACTGCTTCGTATCATATATATAAACTCCACGTTTAAACCATGTTATTTATTAGATTTAGAATACTTCAAAAGGTGCATTAATAATATATGAGAGACCTAACATTGAAAGTTCCAGTGTGATTTATGAGGCAGAATGCGAAAAATGTCTTAAGTTTTGAAACCGCTGTAGTTGTACGGGAACCTTAATATGGCTGATTTATATTTTACCTACATATTTATGGTATGAAATAATTTATAGTTATTTTTCTCCAACAGTAAAAAATACATTGTTGCAAACATCATCATCAGCAGCTTATGTAAGAAAGGAAAAAATCTTTATTCAAATAAATCTGTTACAGATACCATAGCTTCCCGCTTCACCAACAGCATAGACATGAGGAGAGATTGCTCTTTAACTCTTCCCGCTGATTGGTGGGTGTTATATGAAACGGCGGGACCGATTTCTGACGGGACGTTTATTGGCAGGTAGCTGATGTCATTAGGAAAATTTTAGGCTACTTTTATTAGAGAAAAAACTTTTTAGTGAAGGCAAATTCAGTAATGTTGTACCGCTGCGCGCAGTTCACGTCGTGCAAGCTGCGCGCCTTACGAAATGATTTTAATAGAAAAAAAACACCCTGGATAAACACATAGGCTACGTTTTACTGTTGGTAATAGCGTGGGGCACAGCTAGTTAGCAATAATAAATGTATGACATGTATTGTTGTTAACTAAAGTTCATAAAATGAATATAAAACGTAAAGAATACAAAAAAATTGTCGTGATGTACACAAAATGTCTTGAGTTATATTTTCTATTGTAATATAATTAAATTAGTAAGTAACGAATAGAGCCTTAAATACCTAAATTTAACACGACAGGCAATAGGTAATCATTACGTTAATTGACATTTCAAAGTGCTTCAGTAAATATTGATCAGGGAGGTTTGTGGATAAAGTTCATGTTAAAATACAGTAGTGATCTACAAGGGACCCAATTTCACGGATCGCTTGGTGTTGTAACCAATTTTACGTTCACGCAATACGTCGATTATTCGATACCATTGAATAGTTAAGTGGGCAATGTTGGTATAGCATAGACAGTTCGATTGTCGACGTATCGATTGACCCAAATGGCCGCGCCTTTTTTCATAATACATTAAGTGACGCGTCATTTGGTTAATTAGTGATTGACCATAGACAGAGACAAGCGTTTGGTAGTATTGCTTTTTTACAGAGTTATCTTAAGGCATTAGAACCCAATTAGTTTGGGTTCTAATGCCTTAAGAGTTCTACAAAATCCTTTTCAATAATTTAATGAAATATCAGTTTCGAAGCTGTGACGAATAGATTTAAATAGAGAATGTCATGTGTGTGTGTTTAAAAATTACTAGTAAATATGACATCTCGTACTAGGGGAAACCTCTGTCAAGAACTGCGATATTTTGTAGCGATAACGATGGCTATAGAATCAAAAACAACCTCAAATAATTCTTAGGAAGATTTATGTAATCACCTACATTAGTGTTTGTTTAATTGACTCCTTTTAAGATAAATACTGTACCAATTTAGTACATTTCTATATTTTTTTCATGCTTTAGCGGGCAAACAAGGCTATTCGACAGACCGGGATGCTTTTTAGACTTGTCAAACATAACCGATCACCACAAAGAAGCCAGAAATTAACATCCTCAGGTAAATACAAAGCACCGTCTCTCTTCAGGTATGTTGAGCCTCTACAGCCCACTGCTGGACTTAGACCCAGGCACGTGACAGATATCCCGGTCATTCGTTATATACAAGAAAATAGTGATTTACCTTGCGCCGTACACTTTTTCCATTCAATGTTTATTTTGGTGATAGCCTTCTTATCGCCTTCCGTTGAAGCCCCTCCTGGTATCTAACGTCGCATCGGTCCTTCCCGCGTTTTCACCACAATCTCGCATTTTTCTCGCCCATGTCGCGGAAGTCATGCTGTTCGTGATTTCCCGAGGACCTCTAACAATCTCTTTGTGTGCGACCTCATTTTGCGTTGAATGCCTCGGGCCGGAGCGCCTGGCGCTGTACTTGGCTGATACTTAACACATCATATAGATACGTGTAGGCTCGAAGACTTGCGTTGAAAAGTAGAGAAAAAGTTTCGAGTGGGAAGCTTTCTTGATTTGCTAACACGTACTTTGTTTAGATGTGTGATGGAGAAGAACTGTGTTGTTATTTATACCTATTCGTTAGGGTCTGGCAGTATAAGTGTAAAATGAAAATAATAATTAGGAAACTTATTTTTGAAGTCAATAATAGTAAATTATTTTCATAAGCTTGTATTTCTAATAATAAGATTAAACAACTTAATAAAATATATACGCTTAAGGATTCCTCACAAAAGTTTGTGCCGACAAAAAATGGACAAATACTTGCACAAAAAGTGAATCAACTTTTGTGCCACGTAGTACTGACTGCATGATTGAGTATGAAGAAGTATAATGATAGTGCGATCAGGGTGATGTTAGTTAAGACGGATGTAGTGTGCCAATAGGACGCAATGGTAGAGACGACACAGCATTGTCTATGGTGAAAGCTGGTTTCGCGCGCGACAATCATAATTGCTATAATGATACGTTTAACGATAGATTAGATATCGCATGTATGGTTGCGTAAAAAGTCAAAAGTAAACCTATTATTGGTAACCTATTAACCGTTGAAGGCATCTTAAAGCGTCATGAACGATATGTTTTGTATTGTACCTACATTCATGGCGGTCACATTAACCCTTTGACCGCCAATGAAGCCTTAAGGCGCCAGACACAATAGATTTTTATTGTGTCTGGATTCCCGGTGTTCAATGGTTTAAAAACTAACACTGGACCAGCTTGAATGAGGTGTATCACATTATTTGATCGATTAAACAGCATAAACAGTGATGGTGGTAAGTGATAATGATGAAGTGAAATACTTTTATTTACTTGTATTTGTTTTTAAAGAGCATCGGTGGCTTGTTATTATGGACTATTACCTTCCGATCTGGATAATGCAGGTTCAAGTCCCGCCACGTACCAATGTGTTTTTGAATTTTCGTAAATTGTATTTATATTTATCCGACGCTCTTAAGTTGAAGGAAGACATCGTGAGGAAACCTGCGCACGTCTACGAAGGAATTCAAAAGTGCTTGAAGTCGGCTAATCCGCACTGGGCCCGCGTGGACGACTATCCTATACGGGTAGGCTCGTACCCATCGGTGGGGACGTATAATAAGCTAATGAAGATTTGTAATTTTACATTGATTGGTGCAGGGTCAGGTTTTCGCTTCACTTTCACTTTGAATTCACTTTGAATAGATCGGGCCAATGCGGATTTGTGGTGTTAAGGACTACCATATGAAGATTTTACCAAAGACCAACGGCTTTTTATAAGCGAACAGGACGGTCACCTGGTGGTAAGTGATACGCCTGGCCATGACAGAACGGCATTTAAGGAGTCTAAAAAGTGATAAACAGTTATTATTCTCTATCAATGCCGCACTGCGCCCGTCACCCGAGACAACAGATGTTAGGTCTCTTATACGAGTAATTTCACAAGCTTCAGTGCCCTCATCCCGAAACACAAAAGTGCATAGCACTCTTATTTCACGGGACGATATCTGGCATTGTGATTTTAGTACCTTTCTAGACGACGCAGTATCGAGTCTACCATCAAGTAATCTATCTCATCGATACTTTAAGTAAATATATGTAGTTATATTTACGTCAAATATAAACAAGTATTATTTGTACAGGTAGAACGACGTACTTTTTACCTTATAATTTTTCGTATCGTTACATAAAATGTTCAGTGAAATATTTGATGAACCGCAAATTGTTACTTCAAATATGTTTAAGCATACTTCGTTAAACTTAATATCTTCCTTTCTTGCTATAAGGTTTTTAATGGTTGAATATATTCGTGTTTCAAAGAATTCCTGTCTAACAATGCCATATTATTATGTCTATGTGATCTTTATGTGTAGCTTCAAATTGAGGTAAAGTATATCGTTATACCGTGAACAGTTGTTAACAAATCAAGATCTTGAAACGACTTCTCAGTGTATTGACTGCTACATTCCGCCATAATGATTTCACAAGTTCAGTTATCGAAATGTTGTGCAGAAATGAGGCAATATTTTCTTTGAAAATACATTTTATTTATGTATAAAATATTGGTCGAGTAGTCACGATTTGTTTTGTTTTATAAATAAGTTTCTTTTTCCTTAAAAACAGGCATTATTGTGACAATGAATTTAACAAAAGAATAACTATCTTGTCTTAGTAGTTCGGGAGTAATGCGTGTAGCAGGTACATAATATGAATAAATAATTTTTCTTTATGTATGTAGTTATTTGTTTACGTACGCATTGTGTTCCTGAGCAGATTCATGTATTACAATGGTGTCGGTACATATATTACAATGTTTTCAATATTTGAATAGGTATTGAGTTTTCGCATTGTTATCTGCTATTTGTCAAGTTTGTTAACATTTAATTTCATTTAACTAAATATGTCTTATACGGGTAGGCTCGTGCCCCTCGGTGAGGACGTATAATGACCTGATGATGATGAAATTTTCTTGGATTAAGTCGATCCGAATTCAAGTAAATCAAAGGAAGAATGTCAAGGGTTCTTTTATGTACCTTTACGAACCTAATCCAATCTGTCCGTGGTGCATCATTTCAAATAACGAACAAGGTTCTTGTCACTTAAGGCTGAGAGCCACCTGCGTTCGTCAATTGCCCGGTGAAGGGCTTTTATTCTAAATTTCGACAAACACTATTTCGCCTAGAAAAGGCCATCAGCGACCGACAGCAGCAATTAGAAAAAAAAATACATAGGCAGTACGGTATAACGGTCCGGAATCTTCTTTCGTTAATTATAAAATTCTAAAGGGAGTCACGTTGTCTTACATTCGGCGTTATTACAGTAAGCCATAATCTGTCGTCATTATAAAAATATCACAAATAAAAAAACATTTCTATTTAATTTTACAATAAGTGAAAACTTAAATTTAATTGATAATAACCTGACTTCACAATTTCCTTTTCGTCAGCGTGTATCCAACTATAATTTTATTATTTGATTAATTATACTTACTTGTACTGTACTGGTACATGAAAATCAAGCCGCCGCGATTAAATAATAATTACAACTACTTCACCACCCAAGCTAGGGAAATTTAAAGTGGGTACACATTTGCCGAAGGAAGCGTCGAGTTTGCAAGCCGAATTAATTATTCTCAAGATAGTAAAGTGTACGTGAGCGCAATTTTGGCGCACTTTAGCGCTCACCCGTCGCGATAACGTTGGAATTAACGATCTGACGGGCTAATAGATTACTGGCAACACCCAGCGAGCCCTGCGTCTAATCTAGACGCTGTTACTACTTAGGTCAAATTGGTGTCGCCATATCCCCTTTATATATAGATAGAAGCAAACATACTTGGTTGCCTAGCCCCTCTGCACCGCCCTAAGCAGAGGTTTGAGTTAAGCTTTTTAGACCATTTGCGCTCACCAATTACCTGGAGTAGCTGTGAAGAACATCTGCGGCCAACAGTAAAAAAGTCACCGAAAAAGTAGCAGACAGCCATCCTGATGCGAAATGAAATCGATAAAGCCACTTACACTTGTGTCAATAAAACACTGGATTCCGAAACACATCTTACCTATAGTGGAGCGCCGTAAGGCATAAAAATGATAAAATCTCGGAATCCAGTTATTGTGAATGAATGTTCATAAAAACTGTTGGATTGCATTGTTAAAAGCTTAAATTAAAATGTTAAAAAAACAAAAAATGCCGATCTTGATTACAACAATTTATAACAACAATTTATTGAAAAATACGAGGGACAAGAGGAAATAAAATGTTTGGAGTATAGGTTTAAATTTTTATCTAATAAATTATATTTATATAGTAACTTTAATGTTAATTTATTAATATTTAACAAAAATAACAAGTTACAAAAGAAATTACTATATAAATTTTTACATTATTGTTAATTATTGTCGTCGTCATCGTCATCGATCTCATTGATGTAAATTGTAGGTGAAGGATTAGTACAGCTGTTACCATTACATTCTAAACAAGCTACACAACAGCAATGTAATCCACTTTTCCTGCACCCACAAGATGCTCCGCATCCTACAGTTGTACAGTATTTTTCAATTGTAAATAACAATCTGCATGATATTTAGCTCCCTGAGCGACTAAATCCAACACGCCTACAATTCTTCGATGAATATTGCGAAAATAGTCACGTTTCTCTGGACTTATCAAATTTAGAATGGTTTCCTTGAAATCAGAGGTAGTGACATAGCTGATATGTTTTCTTGAAAATTTAGACTTCCTTTTTTCCTTTATTTCATCCGCATGTTTTTCACATAAAAAACATTTACTTTTCCAATCGAAGTCAATCGAAGTGACGGTTCGAAGCTTTTTCTTTGGTGGAGAAGATGCTGATATAATGTTTCCTTTTTTTAAATAGGTGTTTATACATCCTTTATTGATATATTTTTGTCTGCATACTGAATGCACGTAGACAAATTCGCGATTATTTAAATATTGAGACAATCCATCCGTCCTTTCTTCAGAAGCAGCTTTCAGCGTTGACATTCCTCTAGTTACCTTTACAATTTCTCCTAGTTCGGAGCTTAATTGAGAACTAGATCCGACTTTGTCGCAAATGAGGCAATAATTACTCTGATCATCACTATTCGATGGTTCCATCATTTTGATAGAGGCTGTAACAACAAATATTAGTTACTAACGTTTATATAATAATAATGTCATTGAATTTAATATAATATTCTATACATCGATTTATTATAAATAAACGATTGAGTTTTCAAAATTGTACTTATAAGCGAGTAATATAAATAAAAAGTAAATACTTACTATCTACGCCAGTATTTTCACACTATGTAAAACACAATTATATTCTATACTAATTAACTATTATCGCACAAACTGCACAATAATAAATATACAGAATTTGAAAATGAATCATCATCATCAGCTAATTAAACGTCCCCACCGAGGGCACGAGCCTACCCGTATAGGGTGATTAGGCCTTAGTCGTCTACGCGGGCCCAGAGCGGATTGGACGACTTCACATACAACCTTCGAATCTCTTCGCAGGCGTGCATGAAGGTTTCCTCATGATGTTTTCCTTCACCGTAAGAGCGTCGGATAACGTACATATATTTTTCGAAAATTCGAAAATACATTGGTACGTGTCGGGATTTGAACCTCAGCCCTTCCGGTAGGAAGGCGACAGTCCACACCACTGAGCCGACGCTCTGAAATATTATTAAAAATGAATAAAAATATTGAAAATTAATATTGAAAATGAATAAAAATCAGAAATATTTTCTCTAAAAACGCACAAAAATAGCCACGTGTCTAGCCTACGTAGGTGCAACGTGTACCAATATGTTAGGGACCGCGTCAACATTTTTTTTTTTATAACATAGGGAGGCAAACGAGCATGCGGTTCACCTGATGGAAAGTGTCACCGCCGCCCATGGACATTCGCAACAGCTGAGGTCGCAGGGATGCGTTGCCGGCCCTAATGCCCAGCAGCTGCTGTCATCCCTTCTATAATTCCCTCCACCCTTCACTTTTATACCTGCAATCCCTTGAGGTCCAAGGACAAGTTTGTAATAGTTTTCCTTTTTAAAATATAACTTTAAACTAATCAAAATAAAATGAAGCTTTGAAAAATTGATAATTATTTATTTAAATAATTAAAAAATTGAGATCGGGCAAATTTTTTTTTTTAACATTGTTCTATATGCTAAAACACATTCCAAAAATTCATATGAAGATTCATTGACAATGACTGGATTCCGAGAATTGATATCGAAACCTTACGGCGCTCCACTACTAATAGAACTGTTATGGCGCTGGTCATGACCGTATCTGTTTGTTGTGGATCATGGATCTCATCTCAACTGGATGAAACTATTATTTTTTTATCTCTCCATTTTTACGGAAAACGAAGCGTAGGCTCATCCCCAATCAGATGGATTGATGACTTGGTTTAGGCGGTGAGTAGTAGATGGATGTCAACTGCAAGGGATCGGTTCGCGCAGATATTAGAGGATGCTTTCGTTCAGCAGTAGACATTTTAGGCTGTAATGGTGATGATGAATCAACCAACCGATAACATACTACTGCAGAGGATATGACTTCCCACTCAGCTTCAGAGTTTTTAATTATATGCTAGTAACTGCTATAAATTGAAGCGAGAATTATGATTCTCGTTTAATATTTCCTTGTGCACGGATACGTGTATATTCGGTGTATTTTGTCAGAAATTCCGCCTGAAAGAAAAATACAAAGAGGTTTGAGTGAAATTGGGACGTCAAGGAAAAATCGGGTCACCTGGCAGCGCTACCTATTTGCGTTATTGGTTAAAACTACAGTTATGTTAAGGTCGATAGTTGATTTTGGGGCAATGGGTTGAATGTTTCAAGATCCCACCTTTCAGGTTCAAACGACTATGTCTTATCGCACTGCTGGAAATAGGTCTACCTCATTTTGAGCTTGATATCCCGATGCTCTGCTTTTCTCATCCAGCGACCTTCCGCAATTCGTCGGGCCAGAGGGCGTCCTACGCTACGCTTGCCCAGACGCTGCCTCCACTCCAGAATTCGTCTATTCCAACGACCGTCGGTTTTGCGACATACGTGACCAGCGAACTGTGCACAACCTTTGAATCTCTTCGTAAGCGTGCACAGGTTTCCTCTCGATTTTTTCCTTCACGATGCAGTAAAACGTGGGTGAGAAATGTACTCTCCATTAACGTTTACGTCTCGTACAGACCAGTCCAATTACAGTTTCGGGAATAGAGAGCCTCTAGAACAGCTTTCTTGTTGTCCACAAAGGCCGGCCATACACAGCGCCACTCTTTGGTTTACTGATCAGTACGAACTAACTAACGTATCAAGGTAACGTTTCTGGATTATTATATCCCATTGATATCATGCATTAGATACTAGGAATTAATTAATCACAATCATATTATTAATTTAACAAAGATAGTTGACATCTGTGAATATACGTAATATAAATATTAGTCTGTAATACAGGTACCTATAGCAGTGTAAGTTTATAATTTTCCAATTTTGTAATAATTATAAATCTTTATACTATAGTATTTTTGCTTGCTGTCTATGTAATTTATGACAATGTGTTTATAATGAACATGTGATAAGTAGAACGGGAGTATAAGAAGTTGTTTCGACCGTTAAGATACATTAGCTTTTACGATATTACCGCAATATACAATGTAACACACGTAAGGGCGTAGTCTTAATAATTGGATTGTTATTGTGGTTGTCTAATGCACAATAAAAACATCATATATTCGAGTTTTATGCTTATTTAGTTCGTTTGATAAGTCGTGTACCTACCAAAGAAATAACCATAAGGATACGTAAGTTAACTAAGTTACCCACATTTTGTGTACGGTCTAGGTATTTGCACTGTATTCTCTCAACTTATTGTGATTAAGGTCTTCCTTATTCTGCACCGGATATCGCGATCTTAAATCTTTCTCGTTCAGCTCCCATCCAAGGCTAGGAACCGGTTAAAAATTACGTTTAATACCGTTTTATATCGTTTTACACCGAACTATGACAAGAACGCGATCATTAGTATAACCTTAATAAACCGGTTAATCCGACGAGTAATGGGCCCTGTAACCGAGGGAAAACGCGCGCATGCGCTTGTAAACAAATACACTTTTTAAACCGATTTAAGTGTTTTTTTAAAGAATTAATTTAAGAATTTAAGTAAAACAAAATGAAAAAGTTTGGCGGCCAGTGCATGAACGGTTTGGAAATTTTACCGGTTACTGATCCTTGCCCCAATCCAGCTATCTTTCGCAAATCATCGGCCCATCGGGAGCCGTTGATTTGCGAAAGATAGCTGGAGCAAGGAGGAATTTATAGATTTTCCATCGGTGTGGGTACAAATGTGTTTCCCCAGAACAATAGGATTAACGGGTAATTCATCTAGCCTGCGGCGCGTTAGGTTTATGAATATTTAACCCACACATTTTGTGTGATGTACGAATTACGAAATTGTACAGTTTGGAATTGTAATATTCTATTGTTGATATTCAGGACGCCAGGGATTGTTAATCCAATGGAAATTGATAAAATTATTTTAGAGATTAAAAAGTACTTTTTTTATGTTTATAAAACGATTTTTTACATCCACGGGGCTTACCACCATTTCTTAAAATGGTATTGCAGTAATTACTTCGTCTTTTCTGATATAAAAATCCTAACGTATCATTTCAATGCTTTTAAATTATAATTGGCGGAGAAGTTTTAAAAAATTACTTATGTAATTGTTATTCTATACTAATGTATGGAAATGCGTGCGTAGATCAATCATTTAAAATACAATATATTGGTTGTATATTGATACAACACACAATATCTAGTAGTTTCATAATATAAGATTATTTGCACGTTTCTGATTGGATGAAGTTTCCCATAGTACAAAATGTCTATTTTCGTTGGGTCTGATCCGGTAAATAAAATTTATTGGCCGTATTTCATGTTGCCCTACGAATTGACTTATTGAGTTGCGGAGAATCTTGCATGATTTATTTGCGATCCTCAGGGTATCGGCGTTATTTTTATATTGTTAAAATTGGTACCGGTGCAATGGATATATAAATTGCAACTTAGTTTTGAATGGTGGCAGTTGTCTTTGTTATCGTGTACTTTTGACTCAGTTGTTGTATAGTTATATAAATATAAGCAAGAAGCTTATATTACGGGTACTAAACAACTGATAAACATACTTATATACATTATTTTTTGTAAATACATACATATAAAACACCCAGACCAATACAAACAGACATGTTCACGCACACGTTTGTACTGTCCGGGAATCGAACCCGGAACTCTTGGTGTAGTAGCCGAGGTCTCAACCGCTACACCAAATGGGTGGTCAAATGAAGTGGACCTTATTGTTGGTATTATATTATCCGCGGTAAAACATATTCTCCCGCAGTAAAACAACCTAAAATAGCTTCGTTAAGTCATGTTAACCTTAATCGGATACAGCACTTCCAAGATTTTCATTGGTTTTCGCCTGTATGCCCAAGGAATAAGTTCAATATGATGTGGGATCCATATTCCCATTGTCCAATTAAGGGTTAAAGCGCGCAGGCCGCGCGGAAATAACATTATTTACTAAATAAAAAGGTTTTTGCGAAAATAACCCAAGTTTTACCTTATAACATCAGCCACCTACATGTACATTATTGTTCCTTAACTATTTATTCTAATTAGAAGATAAGAAGAATACTCGTATCTCTCGCATTCCTTAATTCCTATTGCTGTTGGCTCTAAGTATCAATTTCGCATATGGGAAATATCGTCACTCTTTACATTTATCTATTGCTGAAACGCTACCGTATGGATTGTAGGTATGATAGTTTTATTTTTAATAATAAAATTACTTACATACTCATGGTCCGTACTCTTTTTAGTTTAAGATTATTTTGTTAATAACTTATATAATTTATGTTAGTGCTCCGCGCATGGGCAAAAGAATTGGTTAAAGGGGGAATGGATAACAGTCAGAATTAAAATAACTAAATATTTACATTGGGTAAAGTAGGGGGGTGAATAATATAAATTAAAGGAAAAAAATAACATCATAAATACTCTCTCTCTCTCTCTGTTTTTTGGTATGATAGTTACACATGCGATTGCACATACACTCTCCTGCAACGCCCTAAGCCGAGGTTCGAGTCCCGTTCGGAGACGCCCTTAGGCTCGTTGTGTAAATTTTAAGGCTGAGAGCCATCTGCGCTCGCCAATTGCCCGGTGAAGCTGTAAAGGCCATCTGCGGCCAACAGCAGTAGTCAGTTCGAAAAAAAAATTGCACGTTCACAAAATAACACAATACAAATCGGATAAAGTCAGCTTAAACTATTCATTAGGCTGTTTCAGGTTCGGGGACCCGTGATATAATTTATAAGCATCCAGCTTCAGGGCTGGCAGTCATGACGTAGGTACCTGAATTCATAAAAAAGGTTGTTGTTTAGTCAACATTAAGTTACTCGTAATTTATGCTGCTCTGGTACTTTTGGATGTAGATTATTTAATTTTAGGTGCGGTAAAGCGGTTAGATGTTTGAAATTTATTTTTATACATCATATTTATAGTAATTTGAACTATGTATTGCTGAATTGTAATTGAATATTCAAATATTGAGCGTCGGTGTGTGAATTTTCAAAATTATATGTACGTTATCCGACGCGCTTACGTTGAAGAACAACATCGTGAGGTAACCTGCGCACACCTGCGAAGAGATTCAAAGGTTGTGCGTGAAGTCGGCCAATCCGCACTGGGTCCGCGTGGACGACTAAGGCCTAAACACCCTTCGGTAGGTTCGTGCCTCTCGGTGGAAACGTTCAATGAGCTGATGATAACGATTAAAATCATGATCGTACTATTTATTTTCTAAACTACTATTACTTATAGTATAGAACGAAAAGACCTTGTGCCTACTCCTTTTCGATTATAGTCTGATCCTTTACAATGTGGTAGCTATCTTGTGACTTGAAGATTTTAAAAAAACTGCCCGATTTAACTTTCAACTCAAATTTCGGCTATACTGAAATTAAGTAACTGCTAGAGCCATGAACTGTATGCGAAATAGTGTGCTTTATTATTTCCTTTTTTTATATTCGCAAATCGTTGTTATTTAAAATATACCTAATATTAAGACATAAAGTATATTTTTAAAGTGATTGATAAATCAATCTCTGATCCGAGTATGAGTAGGCTTTCCTTTTGGTCCAGTGAGAGATTGCTGCTTTGCCAGAGAATCGTTTGGCACTACGTATCGTAAAGTAACGCTACCACGGTGCCATTCATATTGGTATGTATTAAACGTACGTCACTTTTACCCAAAATAGTATCTGTAAATGGTAGATAATCATAGTTGTTTTACTTAACATCTTTGATAAGGCGTGTCAACATTGATATCATTTAGTGATATAGCTTTATAGATAAGGATCCTTTAAACGTGTTTTAGGAAATGAACAGTAAAAAATAATGAAAATCTAGGTGTATGCCCTTGTGTCTTGTGAATATTATTAAAAAAAAACAGCCTTTGGCCTTTTTATTTAAAAAACTTATAAGTACGTTCGAAAAAATCTTACTACTATAGATAATTGAATTAAAATTGTCTAAATAAGTATTTTCGAGAACATGAAATTCTATCGCCTATCTTTTATTCTTATGTTTAGAGTTATTTTTTATCTATTTATTTATTTTATAATTATGTGTGGGTTCATGTAATTGACCAATGACTGATTTAATAAATACTTCTTTTTCTTGTTAAAGGTACTTTCAATGAAAAATATTTTTAATATAATAATATATAAATTGAGCATCAGAGCCAGACAGCACATCGAATGGTGAGTTAATTCTTATTCATAATAAATTGATTATAATTGACTTTAGATTCTAACTTGTTACTAATGCCGATATGGCAATCCACCTTCAGTCTTACCTTAAGCTCTGAAACACTTAGTTATCTAAGGAAAAAAATAGTTCATCTTGCAACTTCAAGAGTTTGTCTGGTTTTACAAGCTAACTTCAGTAACTACTGGTTCAAATAATTTCATATGATGTGTTGAACAGTTAATGTATAGAAAAGTATGTTTGCTTCACACGTGACTACTGCCACTGTTTTTAATGTTATAGAGAGCAAACGAGTAAAAGAGTACATAATGGGAAGACAACGGTAATACCAGAACTGCCACCGGTGCGTTGCCTACTTTTTAGGAGGAACAAATATGCTCTTTTCTCAAAGGTTCCAATATCATATTTTCACGGAATACCGCTGCTGGGAGGTCGTTTTATATAAATGCCGATACATATACTTTTACTTGCTGATACGGCTTCAGTTGGCTATGAGTTCTTAATTAATTGAAATTATCAATGTTCAGTGGACAGATTTCGTTGAACACAGAAGTTACCGTACAAGACAACGTGATCGGTGCACCAGTGACGTATTAATTTATTTATACGGAACGTACGTTACCCTCCCATAACATAAACTATTCATGGGCCAACCCTAGCTGTTCAGTACGCATAGCCTCATCAACCTGAGTGCCGGCTAAGCCCGCCCAATATTGCCGGTTGCGGCGGCCATTTTCTCTTTATGACAACTGTGGAAATCTAGCTTTTATGCCGGATCTTTGGTGAAGGTGAAATATTATCGGGCTGAGCCTGCGGAGCGGCAAGATGGGAGGGCGTGTACCGTTGAGTACGATAGTCTGATAATTTTGTTTATGTATAAAGCTAGTAAACCACAAAATGTTTGAGGCAAGGACTTATGGAGTAAATTATGTGAATATCTTTTAAGTTCACTAGGTGGTCGACTCGATACTGAGTCGTCTAGGTACCACCGCAGTGCCAGATATCGTCCCGTGAAATATAAATGTTTTTCACTTCAGTGTTTTGGAAAGCGGTCACTGTAGCTAGTGAAATTACATTAGGGATTTGCAATGCAAAGACGTAATACTATTTTTAAAAAATTCCACTATTGTAGAGGAAGGAGCCTTCCAAAGCACGGAGGGATTTGAGATAATAATTTTCCGGACGCACACGATAACCGATCATTGCGATAGTTGCATAATCTGTGCCATCGACAATCTAACGCGCTAACCGTTATTTAGTTACCATTAACTCTTTGAACACCAATAACACCAAAATTCGTTCCCAGCGTTCAATGGGTTAAGTATCATAATTTATCCAATTTAAAATTGTCCATAACTTTCTTTTACCAAGTTTGTAACAACAAACTGTTTAAGACACGACTCGTCGACCAAACGGCACAAGGTTCAGTTAGGGGCTCACCGCTGTTATTGTGTAAAGGCACGGTGGATCCATGGTTTTAGCGGTAAACGGGTGAACTGTACCGTGTCTCGTCATTCCACGCTTAACATCGAGGCTACCCGAATATGAAGCTACCGGTTACTGGCAGCTTGGCGGTTAACCATTAGCATGGTAAGATATTATCTGTTTACTGTATATTTTTATACTACAAAGTATACAAAAAAATACAGGACGGTCAGAACGTTCACCAGATGGTCAGTAATACGCCTGACAATGACAGTGCGGCATTGAATGAGACCAACAACTGATAGACAGTTATTATTCTCCATCAATGTCGCACTGCGCCCGTCACCAGAGACAACAGATGTACTAGCTACAGTGGTCTCTTCCCGAAACACAGAAGTGCAAAACACGCCTATTACACGTAGATAACTGGCACTGCGATGGCACCCACCTATACGACTCAGTACTTAGTCTTACCATCTTGTATCAAAGGACGGTGCTAAATTATCATTGCAAATGAACTTTGAGACACTCACACAAGGTTCAAAATGGTGTGTAGTCTGCCATTTATGTCCATATAATAGCATTTGTAGGAGCGCTCGAAACAGTCGTAAGGAATAAGTTTCGTCCTTTAAAATGTCCGTTTATTTAATTAACACTAAATCAGTCCTAGTTCCGCTATAATCGTATGGCAATACTAATTTAACTGTATATTTTGTCTTCTATTTTTATTGCCATGTCTTTAAAATTTTCTTTATTACTTATTTTACTTAAAATCTTAAAGGTTATTTAAACATACATATTTTAATAATATTTGTATCACAGTGAGAAATAAAATATTAGGTATTATTATGAACATTATACACCAAAATATCATTCGAATGATAATGTGTTTTATTTTATAACAAATACGCGCAAACAATAATTCGATAACGTTATTGGTAACTATCGCCCGTCACTAGGGCGAATCGGTGTTCTCCATATTCATGCTATTTGCAGTGACACAGTCCGTAATGTCTGACCGTTGGAGCGTAATTGAATTTTTCGGTTGGTAATTGAGCAGCGTTACGCTTTGATGGCAAAACGGCTGTACCTTTGATATATTAGCACTGCTAATCATACTCGTACGTATTGCATTTACACTGGCTGAAAAAAAAAACTTGATTCGGGTTTTGAAAATGGAATTGAGTTGTTATAGTATGCGGCAAGGAGTTAATTTTTAAATGAACTTTTAAATAGTATCAAATTCAAGGTGCTTTTTGTCATACTAAAAAATCATACATTATTTGTATTTAAATGCAGACAGTTTTAATAGCCTCGATTATAATAATTTCACCATTATCGTTAGACTCCCAAACTGATCTATAGCAGTCGGCATTATATCGATATATTGTGTCCACCCACCACCTTAACCAGGTCATCAGCCCATCTGCCAGGAGGTTGGCCTACGCTTGTTTTTCCGTTACTTGAAAAACTCGAGAATATTTAATTGTAGTAGAATAAAAAAAACTACGAAATGTAATAAAAACTATTACGATATTTGCAAAACATGTCTGTTTACTAAGAATGCCGTTAAAACCTTGACATTAACCTCGGAATGTAAGATGATTTTAAACACCCAAAGTAGGTAAAACCACCTGCACGAGCCATACGTATAATAATATAGTCACAACAGGTTTTATGCGATTGTGGCATGCAGGACGCAATATTGTTTTCTGATGAGAGAGATGCTGTTTAAAAAATATTGTAACATAGTGTTTGTTTCTAAGTACATTAGAAAATGACAATGAACCGCTTTGTTATAGTAATTTTTAATTATTTTAAAGAAATTTAGACGTTTTGGTGATTTTGAAGGTACTGCGGTGACTGAAGAGACACAGCAATCTTGCTCAAAGCTTTGATATGATCAAAATAATGTATGTAAGTAAGTACTTATGAAGTTTTGCTACAAAGATCTCCTATCGTGGATCGATTTTGAAAAAAATTGCGGCATTCACAGTCTCAACGAAACAAATACCCAATAGCTTTCCACTGCATTACTTAGGACATCCCACAGAGCGTAGCTATGAGCTGTAACCCACCCACTACGCGGCTTCATGTATATGGGTGCTCGTTAGGTTCATTTATAAGACTTAAAACTTAGCCAATTAAAAAAATAGGATTCCAAAGTCGGCCGTGAGACATGTATCGCTAACGGTTCACGTCCGATGTCGGGTGTTATTTATTCGGTGCACTCTGACCGATTTGGCGCATGTCGGCTGATGCGATCGGACGGTGACGGATACTCTGACGAAATGATAAACGGCAGCGGGCGAGGAGTATTTACGTGCGCTACGGGTTCGCGGGTGATGTATTGAACGTTTTTCTTGCTCTCTCCGAATAGGCGCTACTTTGACAAGACTTGAATTCCATAGCAATGAGGGACTAGAGATATTTATGATCGTCCATCCTATGAGACCGCGTCTTGGCAAGCGTAGCGTAGGACGCCCTCGGGCCTGATGGACCGACGTATTGGGAATGGTCGCCGGTGGAGACTGGTCGAGAAAAGCGGTGGACCGGGATCACAGATTTCCCAATACGGGAGATGGGGCAAGCTGCGTTTAAAGTGCGTCAAATGTAAGCTCAACGAGCATACACTGGCTGCCAGTTTACGCTCTGTGAGACGAGTCAAGACGCAAGAATATTAGAAGAAATTACCGCAATTCCATCCTGTGCAACCATCCTGTGCAATTGTAACATGCCATCATCGCAATGAATCAGTAAATTTACCAAAAAATATAATAACTTTTCACAGGTAAGAACCTAAAAGAAATTGCGACACTGGGACTGCCTATAAACTTGACGGCTTGTCCAGTCTAATTGTATATTCGGATGTCTGTGACCGGGATATTTGGCACAATATGAGGGAGATCTATGTCCTGGAGTGGACTGCAATAGGTTGAAAAGAAGAATCCATCCTATAAACGACATTGCAACAGTTGCTTAAATTACACTATAATGCAATAATATAGTTTAGTCAAATTAGCTTAATACAATATTATTGTGTTTCTTAGTTGAATACATGTTGTAACTATTGTTAACTATGTGGAGGGTTGACTACCTGAGATACAGGAACTAAGTTCAGGTGTCAGCCCGCCATATTCTCCTATGATAAATATTCAATTGTTATTTTTCTTGCATGTTGAGAAATAAAGTAATTTATTATGAGTTATTTAGTATCATAATTGAGAGTTCAGTCGGGTTTTCAGAATAAAACGATCCAAGTCTAGCGAACTTTTGTAGCGAGAACAGTACTCAGTTGAGTTTCGTTGTTACCAACGAAAACTTTGATATTATTTCGTCCTGTATCATTTATGTTTTGGGGAACTGTTGAAGTTTTCTTTTGCTTTGTTTCTTTTACTCGTATATTGTGATATCGTTTCGGGTGCTGTCTAATTTTGGCGTGAGTTTGTAATTTAGGAACCAAAAGTTCTTGTCTGGTGGAAAGTGGAAATTGTCGCCACACTTTACAGAAATCATGATTAGGTAACAATTGTTGGTTTAAGAATAATCTGTTTGGAAATAAGTGACAGGGCCTTATAAATAAAGGCAATAAGTGCTTGTCAAGTTTTATAACACATTCGCGGACATTAATACATGACGACCCATTTGGTGTTGCGGTTGAGAGGTCGACTGCATCGCCAAGGGTTCCGGGTTCGATCCTCGGGCATTATAAACATTTGTGTGCATGAACATGTTTGTTTGTAATGGTCTGGGTGTTTTGTATGTATAATATGTATGTATTTACAAAAATATATATGTATGTTTATCCGTTGTTTAGTACCCATAATACAGGCTTCACGCTTAACTTGGGGCTAGATGGCGCTGTGTGAATGTCAGTGGATATTCATTTATTTATAATACATAATAAACGCTACAGGCGTCATAATAACAAAACATCTAAGTGTCATGTCTCGTACACTGTCCGCGAATGTGTTAACTTGTTAATGAAAATTTAAAACCAGTGTATGGTACATAAAAATCTTTGAGTTTTTATTTTAAATAATTTCATGGTTTGGCAATATTATATTTCTCTAAATTTTATCACAAAGAGAATCTCAAATTCCATTTTGAAAACAGACGTATATATTTATGTGGAATGTTGTCTAAAGTATTTGCTCAGGAATTAACACCGCTAACTGTTCCGACCCCTGGAGTTATCAGAGCGGAAAGCCCGTTGTACATCTGGCGACCTTGGACGGTACCGTTTATATGTTGACCTCATTTATAAATGTATGCTGCAATCCTTTAATTGGATAAAATATAAATCTCGGTCTTTCTTCGTGTTGCTTACCACTGTTCTTTTTGGCGCTGGATATGCTCGGGCATAACTCTCTTAATCCAACTTACGAGGTTTTACTT
Organism: Leucinodes orbonalis; assembly: GCA_019425675.1. Taxonomy (NCBI): domain Eukaryota; kingdom Metazoa; phylum Arthropoda; class Insecta; order Lepidoptera; family Crambidae; genus Leucinodes; species Leucinodes orbonalis. The sequence goes on along the minus strand of PQWD01006814.1, from coordinate 61,371 downwards.
TTTTTTTTTGTTTTATCCTCTATAGGCAGACATTTGACCGCCATCTCACCTGATGGTAAGTGATGATGCGGCCGAAGATGGATCATGCCTGCCTAGAAACAGCCTATTCACTCTGGCCTTGAAGACGGCCAGGTTGTAATAATCGGATGAACACATACGGAGGCAAAGAGTTCCATTCCTTTGCGCATTTGCATTCCAATCGTGCGGATGAGTGGAATGTCTACCACGTAAGGATGGAACGCTCGCCTCCGCTTTGTATCCCGGTGGTGAAAAGGGGCTGGTGGAATTAACGCGTGTAATTCCATCGCACACTCACCGAAATGTAGCCTGTAAAAAACCGACAGTCGTGCAACTCTACGACGATGCTCGAGGCTTTGCAGCTTAGCGTCAGTCAGCGTAGGGTCGCCAATGAGCCGCACAGCACGCCTCTCAATCGAGTCCAAAGCAGCCAGTTGGTATTTGGCTGATCCATCCCATAGGTGGCAGCAGTATTCCATACAAGACCGGACTTGGGCTTGATATAATGACAGAAGCTGTCCTGGGGTGAAATACCGCCTGACCTTGGAAAGGATCCCAAGTTTTTTAGCTGCAGTCTTTGCTTTGGACTCGATATATTGGCCGAAGTTGAGATTGGCTGAGAGATGACTCACAATATCAGCTGCGTTTATATTTTCCAAACACGTAAACTATACAAAATATGTATGTTTTACAAAAAGATGTAAATAAGTATGTTTATCCGATGTTTTGTACCTAAACCTAGGTACAATACAATTCAAAATGGCGCCTGGTGTATGTCTGTTGATATTTATATTTAATTATTTACTATTATACGACTGTTTTACAGAAAAGATAATTTAGGTTTAAAAAAAGTTCTTTTTATTATCAACGCGCGGCAACTTGAAATATAAAGCTTCTCTCCCCCATGAAATGAAAATGGCCAATTTAAAAAGCGAACAGTTGAGTGTGACGTGAAAAATTCAGGTCGGAATGTGGCACTGCCAATCACTGCGCAAAAGGCAATATGCGATGTTAAAACGAGCGGTCAAAAATATAACTGAGTTTAAACTTGTTGTAACGTATACCCTTAACAACAGGTTAATTATAAATTATAACTGCTCAAAGGTTTGTTGAACTACACACAGAGGTTTGTTGAACTATAAATAGTTTGGCGAGTTTCTTTCTCAGACCTTTCTATAAATAGGATGATTTTTCCAGCAAAAATATTTCTGCTACAAGAAGAAGTGTATTTTTGGTGAATAGATTTGTTATTTTGTCTTCCTCTGTACGGATTTGTGTTTGGAAATTGATGTATTCGGCATATGTTATTTATAACATTAACTATAGTTCACTTGGTAGGATGATTGTGACTTAAATGGTACAAAATTTGAAGTTGTCATTTACGGTATAATGAATTTAGTGAAAACTTTTCTGAACATTACTCAGTGTTGAACTGGCCATATAGTTACATTGATTGTGGTGATCAATAACACTTGTAAAATCAATTCGTTACTTTACCCCAAATTTCTGTGTAGACAAGGTGTGGTCTCTATCCGTCGCAGTGGGAGACGCCACTTTGGAGGCGTACGGTAAACACCAAGGTTTGAGTTCGTAGAGCAGAGCTCCATGCTAAGCGAGACGAGCTCGAGGACCGACCACCTGCGGCCATCCATTATAATTATGTTGGAGGCGTGCTGGCTTGTAGTACTTGTGGGCGTACATTTACTGCAAAAATTCTCTATGTCAGTCATCTACGCAGCTACAACTAGGTGCCAGTCGACGTGTCCGGAAGTCGGTTTAGAAGCTATGATATAATATCAGTTATATAATGATAATCCAGAGTTTTATATGAATTGAATTTGTACAAACTCAATTTATATAAAATTATTTAGGCGTAATACGAGTAAAAACGCGTCTAATATATTTTCTCGTTAAAACGGTGTAAGCCCGTCGGATTTATAACCGTAACGTCACGGCTTAAGGGTACACATTTTATACTCTTTTACCTCAAATTTTATTAGTAGACAGGCCTTTCGCATTGCAGTTTATCTGACGCATTTAGGGTTTATATCGTCAACGTGTATCGCAGTAGTTAATGTGCTTCCTGATGCTGAAAAGGTTGCCAGCTCCTAATGATACGAACTTTATGCTCATAATACATAAGCTTATGTATTGATATACATACACATCCAGTTTTTGTTGCCGGACCGACAAATCTTAATTAACTATTGGACTGGTAGTGCCACGAGTAAGAGTTGACTTGAATTCATAAACAACTAGAAAGTTAACAAGATCCAAAGACCTACATGACAATTAAAGTTGATTGAGTGCGCTTCTATCTTTTGCTATAAAAATATTATAGCGCTTATTATCTAAAGTTTTTATGAATAAAACATGATTAGTGTAGCCGAACTGTCGATAGTTCGATTATCGATATTTGGAAATTATATCGTTAGCATCAATTAGAAATGTTACTCAAATCGACATATTTATTGGATTTGTCACTTCAACAACTATTTGCACCATGAGTCTTTCTTCCTGGCGTCGTGGCCCTTTTGTGATTATTTTGTCCCTCAACCGCCTCTTATGACATCCACAGAAAGAAAATAGCTGGTGACAATGAATTCTACTTTACCATTAACACATGGCTATCGATAGTTAAATATTCAGCGACAACACTAAACAAGACCGTGCGAGTGCACCATTGCAGATGATAAAGTTGCAAAGCTTGTACTACACTCGCATATAGCGGACTTCCTTCATGAATTACTCATACGCGTGCGTGATCTTCATATCAAGGGAGCTATACTAAATCCGATATGACTAATCCGCTGCAGTTTTTTTATTATTTTTCCTTGAAAAGATATTTTTTTATTTATTGTGTTGACTCATTAGAAAAATATTACAATATTATCAAAATATTATGTTTGAAGGAAAAAGTGACCTCATACCGTACGTGCCGGCACTACACGAATTCCTCTCAATGCGTTAGTTAAATCAGTTCGGTCGATCTTGTAGTGTTGTTAGTACCGACTGTGTCCAAAAGTTATTAAGTTTAGTGTATTTACTCGATATTCGACTACTTCTAGCATCAAGCGGTCAAAGTGATCTTTAAACAACTCGTACACAGTTGCTACCGTGCCGCTTCTACAGTTCCCTATACAATTAATCAAACAAAAGGGCCGTATATAGCGCCAGCCTGTCTCCGGTCCACGTGGGAGGCCTCGTGATACGCATGACCTCACAGTAAAATGCTAGCCATTCTCAACTCTAATACACGACATTAGGGCTTTGTTTAGGTTACGCGTGTAACAGCAGTGATGGGGGTACATTGAAGTTTTGTGACAACACTTCTGTTTGCGAACTTTGTACGCTGCCTTTGTAAAGATAGTAGTACGATTTGTATGCAAATATAAGGAAATTGTATTTTGCATGTTTATACATAGAAGATTAGAAAAAAATTGATGTCATCGATACAAAGTTCGATTAAAAAAAAGTTAATAGCCGGTTTTATGAGTAATCTTTCGTAGTGTAAACTTAATTTCAAAATTGTGAATCGTTTTCACATTAGATGTTAATGTAATACAACTTATATGCAATGAAAACAAAAAACAATACAAATGTATTTGTTACAAATCGGAACATGCAATTGTTAACTGTGTATTTTCTTTAGGAATAAATTAGTAATTGGTTAATGCTTTTTATAATCATAGGAGACGGCAAAAGCGTTTCCACAGCAAGAACATAAATCCCTTTTTCAAAACCAATTAAGTTAAAAAAAATTGAAAATGATTGGGACTACAAATACAGTTGCAAATAAAAGATGTAATTTGATATTAACAGTTAACAAGTTTTAAGATCTCCTTGAAATGTGATCGGATAAGCTATCTAGATTTGAATTTAACGACTGATATGATATTGCAAGTTGCGCACGCGCATATCTAGTGGACTGAAGTATGCAGCGCCACCGGTTTTACTCGATGTCTTTTACACTTGTAACCGCAAGGTGGCCAGAGTATACACGTCGATATGTTATTTAAATTCATAGAGAACGCAAGCTGTTGGTTATTTTCTTAATTGATTACGGTTAAAGTTTTTTTTTGTTACAATACTAAAATATTAAATAAAAATTGTGAATAAGCAGCAAAATTAAAGTATATGTTACAAACGTGTTGGATATGTTGGGGTCTTGACGTATACCTAATTTTGTAAGCAGCAATGCTGGCAGTCCATCTTATGGAAGGTACCAGTGGGGTGCACAGACATTATGAGTAGGGTATGCAAAATCAGTGACAGTAATCGTAAAACCAATAAATATTTTACACTTTTGTTAAATTAAGTGATGTTGTTGTCAGCAGATCGCCTATTGTTTCAAAACTATAGAGGAAAAAGGGGGAATAAGTGGGTATCATTTAATATGATGGCGATTTTCCGGGTTGTCTGGACGCACATGGTAGGCACTACTTATTTGCATATAAGGAGTGCACGCCACTGGAACGTTCTACTTTTTTATACTTGACTTATGCATAGTGAGATTCCATCCTTCGGCACGAATTATCGATGGTAGTGAAACAGGCGTTGTATCAGTGCTTTACGTTATTGTCCGATAAGTGGTTGTCTCCCTAGATTTTGTTATTAATTTATTTAGAAAACAAACGGTCATACATGTTCTTAGTTTCTATATATATTGTTGTCACAAACAAATCAATAGTTTAGCTCCGAATAAGTAGTTACTTCTAGATAATTATTAAGTATAAAGTGCAAAATTTGACTAAATATACAACCCACCTACGCAGACGATCTTGTTCTCTTAGATATCAAAGCATCAAAATTCATATTTTAGTTTATTTTAATTGTTTTTTATTATATTTTTTGACGTTCATAAGTGCTTTTTGTAAGCCTAATTTGAAATAAATAGTTTGACTTTAACTATATATTTGTTTATTTATAAATTCAATAGTATAGTCAATAAACCAAATGCTTTTGATACTTTCAAACATATTACGCGTCTATCGGAGATAAACAAACAAACATAACAATCGATATGAGTAACATAGATACGAGTAATATTAAATCACAAACATAACGTAGTTGTTTATCAAGCGAAATTAAATGGGTACGAAATGGAAGCGTAACATACTATGTGTTCCTCTCATTTGGAAGTATGTTTTAGTTTGGGAAAGTTTAAATTGCGGCCGCTGTGATGGATGCAATGAGACTATGTTTTGGATCAGTCGGAGCTTGGTCGGATAAGCCTCATGTTGACGTTAGCTTTTAGCCAGTTTGACAGCTAAGTTTTCTAGAATTTGTGCTAACCGCAATTGTCTTTTGGCCTTGAATAGTTTGACCCTCAATTGGTTGGCTCGTTGCGTGTTTTGCAGCTTGGGCATTGAAAGNCTTTACCATTAACACATGGCTATCGATAGTTAAATATTCAGCGACAACACTAAACAAGACCGTGCGAGTGCACCATTGCAGATGATAAAGTTGCAAAGCTTGTACTACACTCGCATATAGCGGACTTCCTTCATGAATTACTCATACGCGTGCGTGATCTTCATATCAAGGGAGCTATACTAAATCCGATATGACTAATCCGCTGCAGTTTTTTTATTATTTTTCCTTGAAAAGATATTTTTTTATTTATTGTGTTGACTCGATTAGAAAAATATTATCAATGGTTATCATGAAAAATATTATGTTTGAAGGAAAAAGTGACCTCATACCGTACGTGCCGGCACTACACGAATTCCTCTCAATGCGTTAGTTAAATCAGTTCGGTCGATCTTGTAGTGTTGTTAGTACCGACTGTGTCCAAAAGTTATTAAGTTTAGTGTATTTACTCGATATTCGACTACTTCTAGCATCAAGCGGTCAAAGTGATCTTTAAACAACTCGTACACAGTTGCTACCGTGCCGCTTCTACAGTTCCCTATACAATTAATCAAACAAAAGGGCCGTATCGTATCTCGGAGCGTCACAAATAGCGCCAGCCTGTCTCCGGTCCACGTGGGGAGGCCTCGTGATACGCATGACCTCACAGTAAAATGCTAGCCATTCTCAACTCTAATACACGACATTAGGGCTTTGTTTAGGTTACGCGTGTAACAGCAGTGATGGGGGTACATTGAAGTTTTGTGACAACACTTCTGTTTGCGAACTTTGTACGCTGCCTTTGTAAAGATAGTAGTACGATTTGTATGCAAATATAAGGAAATTGTATTTTGCATGTTTATACATAGAAGATTAGAAAAAAATTGATGTCATCGATACAAAGTTCGATTAAAAAAAAGTTAATAGCCGGTTTTATGAGTAATCTTTCGTAGTGTAAACTTAATTTCAAAATTGTGAATCGTTTTCACATTAGATGTTAATGTAATACAACTTATATGCAATGAAAACAAAAAACAATACAAATGTATTTGTTACAAATCGGAACATGCAATTGTTAACTGTGTATTTTCTTTAGGAATAAATTAGTAATTTGTTAATGCTTTTTATAATCATAGGAGACGGCAAAAGCGTTTCCACAGCAAGAACATAAATCCCTTTTTCAAAACCAATTAAGTTAAAAAAAATTGAAAATGATTGGGACTACAAATACAGTTGCAAATAAAAGATGTAATTTGATATTAACAGTTAACAAGTTTTAAGATCTCCTTGAAATGTGATCGGATAAGCTATCTAGATTTGAATTTAACGACTGATATGATATTGCAAGTTGCGCACGCGCATATCTAGTGGACTGAAGTATGCAGCGCCACCGGTTTTACTCGATGTCTTTTACACTTGTAACCGCAAGGTGGCCAGAGTATACACGTCGATATGTTATTTAAATTCATAGAGAACGCAAGCTGTTGGTTATTTTCTTAATTGATTACGGTTAAAGTTTTTTTTTGTTACAATACTAAAATATTAAATAAAAATTGTGAATAAGCAGCAAAATTAAAGTATATGTTACAAACGTGTTGGATATGTTGGGGTCTTGACGTATACCTAATTTTGTAAGCAGCAATGCTGGCAGTCCATCTTATGGAAGGTACCAGTGGGGTGCACAGACATTATGAGTATGGTATGCAAAATCAGTGACAGTAATCGTAAAACCAATAAATATTTTACACTTTTGTTAAATTAAGTGATGTTGTTGTCAGCAGATCGCCTATTGTTTCAAAACTATAGAGGAAAAAGGGGGAATAAGTGGGTATCATTTAATATGATGGCGATTTTCCGGGTTGTCTGGACGCACATGGTAGGCACTACTTATTTGCATATAAGGAGTGCACGCCACTGGAACGTTCTACTGTTTTTTATACTTGACTTATTGCATAGTGAGATTCCATCCTTCGGCACGAATTATCGATGGTAGTGAAACAGGCGTTGTATCAGTGCTTTACGTTATTGTCCGATAAGTGGTTGTCTCCCTAGATTTTGTTATTAATTTATTTAGAAAACAAACGGTCATACATGTTCTTAGTTTCTATATATATTGTTGTCACAAACAAACCAATAGTTTCCTTCTTTAAGTAACATATAATTAATATGAGTTTAGCTCCGAATAAGTAGTTACTTCTAGATAATTATTAAGTATAAAGTGCAAAAATTTGACTAAATATACAACCCACCTACGCAGACGATCTTGTTCTCTTAGATATCAAAGCATCAAAATTCATATTTTTAGTTTATTTTAATTGTTTTTTATTATATTTTTTGACGTTCATAAGTGCTTTTTGTAAGCCTAATTTGAAATAAATAGTTTTGACTTTAACTATATATATTGTTTATTTATAAATTCAATAGTATAGTCAATGAAACCAAATGCTTTTTGATACTTTCAAACATATTACGCGTCTATCGGAGATAAACAAACAAACATAACAATCGATATGAGGTAACATAGATACGAGTAATATTATAATCACAAACATAACGTAGTTTGTTTATCCAAGCGAAATTAAATGGGTACGAAATGGAAGCGTAACATACTATGTGTTCCTCTCATTTGGAAGTATGTTTTAGTTTGGGAAAGTTTAAATTTGCGGCCGCTGTGATGGATGGCAATGAGACTATGTTTTGGAACAGTCGGAGCTTTGGTCGGATAAGCCTCATGTTGGACGTTAGGCTTTTAGCCAGTTTGACAGCTAAGTTTTCTAGAATTTGTGCTAACCGCAATTGTCTTTTGGCCTTGAATAGTTTGACCCTCAATTGGTTGGCTCGTTGCGTGTTTTGGCAGCTTGGGCATTGAAAGGTTAAAGTTCGATAGATGTCAAGTCCGAAATACGGAAATGTATGAAAGTAAAGTCCACATTGTTTGAGTTCTGTGAAAAGAGGTGTTTCTAAAGATTATTGGTGACTCATAGTAAAATTACCTTTAAAATACCATAATATTCTTCACAAAATTTTTCTTACAAAACTTGAACCCATGTTATAACAATTTGTTCACATAGTTGTTAATGTACACATGTTATACCTTCTCCACTGAAAATACGTAATATATACCGTACCTTAATATAATACCATTTAACTATCGATTCAAACCATTTGAAGATTTGTAGATCAACTAGGTAACCTAATGAGCTACAGAGATAATTATAATCCAAATGCAATAAAGTCTGCAAAACTGTCCAACATTTTAAGGAGAGCCATCTGCGCTCGCCTCTTGTCTGGTGAAGCTGCGAAGACCATAAGCGGCCTTTAGCAAAAAGTATACCCAAAAAAAGCCCAACACCTTAACTGGACAGAGTTATCAGCCAGCTGTGTGTTTAATGGAGTTATTTAAGCCTGCACCACATGTCTCGAACGGCACATAGAGTAATACTAATATAGTGCTTGTGAAATGATAAATGAAGGAGTAAAGGAAATTAGCATATGTGTTTTCGTACGCATGATGCCTCAATTGTACGTAATGCATCGTGCCGAATAGTAAACGAAACGAAATAGTCAAGCTTGGCAAACAGGTTGGAGTTAGCAAGTAGGATTAGGTTTAAAGTAATAACTCCGATACAAGTTTTGTACTGAATTATTTGGTCCATAGTCGCATCTTTCGGCATCCACGAGAAGAGTAGACGTGGTGGTAATTGTTTTCTAATCTACCGTCGAAGTATCTCTAAGTATACGTTATAATTATTTATTATCACTACGATTTCGGTTTCTATCTACAATTCATCGACTGATGGTTTTTATATTCGTACACTCTCTGTTTTATCATGTAATCGATTTGTATTGGTTGATTAATTAAATTAATTAAACGTGATTATAAAGTGATTATAAAAATTTAAAAAAAATCACTATCCGAAATACTAAGACAACGGTATCTTGTTACCCAAACTACGCAGTAAAGATCAACGTCCTACGAAGGTCGACAGGCCAAATGATTCCAAATTTAATATGTAAATGATATCCCTAAAGCCTGGCCGGACCCAGCCCCGCGTATTTTGTTCCAAACTTCATAACTTTATGATATTGAATTCAGCAACTTTAATTCTAGCTATGTTGAATAAGCTTTAATAAAAATGATAAGAATACTGTTGCAGAGAGCCTTAAATATGCTACGGTACGGCTCAAACTTCAAACCTATAAAGTTAATATTAACATTCCAGATTGGCGGTTCAAGTTTTCAAATGACATTACTCAAATTGAGTTCTATGTTGTTCTTTCAGTTTCGATTGTTTCGAACATTTCACCAAGCCTATATTGCTATTTGCGAGGCTTGTAAGCGTGTTTCATATTGCAACTTCAGTTTCATTACCATACCAGAATGTTTACTACATTTAAGTTTAGCGAGCCAGCCGTTTATAGTCGCGCTTTGTGGAATAGCATTAACGAGTTCACCTACGCATTTGCCGTGAGTCAACGATCCCTTTCCAAGATTACGCTGACACTTTCATTGCAACACCTAGCGTCCCTATTTATACGGTGTTTGTGCACAGGCGCGAGCAATCTGGTTTTGTTGCTGTCGGCCTCGTTGTAAGTAAACAGAGATTCATGTAGATCATTTACACTGACGCACGTGCCCGGCAATTGACACGGTACGTGCCGTAACAAAAGCGCCATCGTTATTGTTCTCGCAGGGCTGCGTGTTGACGCCGTATGCAGTAGAGATCTTCCAAGGTTACGCCCTTGGAGATTTACAGCGGCACGGCACTTACCTTCCTTAGCAACAACCCGTCCATTGTGTGCACGCCCTAATAAGGTCATGAATCAACGGAAACAAAGATTTGATTGTGAGAACTTCGCAACCATCGTTCGTGATCCCAATACACGCCAAGGTCGCAATGTTTTCCTTACACGTATTGATTTTGATGTACAGATTGGATCTCGTATCGGAACTTTTCGCCTGTTGTAGCGTGATGGAACGGCCCTAATTTCAATTCCGTACCAACGAGTCGGGCCATTGTAGCGGCGTTCGTCTGAATAAGTTTGAATGAGCTCCCATCTAAATCGCGGACCCTCTGTAAAAGGGCGCATTTCGACCCGGCATCACGTACTGTTTCCAAATGAAATTTCCAAGTGTTAAGAGTGTAAGGCTGGCTAGAATCCCTAGGGAGCTCTCGCTTGGCTCGCGGATAGCCAGCTTCATTCCACTGCATATTTCTTTTGTTCTATCACAGACTTCTTAACAAGATAAAGCGGGATGAATAGAAATTGGGAAAGGTTTATTACTTTGTTTTGGAAAATTTTGTTTATGTTAATCAAGTCTATTGAGGGGTTCCTTGAGAAGTTTTTATAAGTTTTCCATTGTGTTTTTGTGTAGATTTTCTTATGAAATTTCTAAGTGTTACTACGTGGGGTATCTACTAAAAGGGACCACTATATCGTATGACAGTAAAAATGTTGTCCATCCTTGATAGACCTATACAATGGCCAGTATGTAAGTATATGAACAACGGAGCAAACAAAGTTACATCATTCTTTTAGGGATTCTTAAGAGCTCTTCTGTGTTCTTATGTATCAAGTGTGAGTATCTTAGGATACTTTGGTAGTATTCTACTGACTTTATAAAGCCAGTGTTTGCTCTCCACCCCTATATCAAACTTTGGCTTTTAGTTAGAATGTCTGTAAAAGAGAAATTCTAATATAGTATAGCTGAGTAAACTATTGTTTAAAAACCATTGCTAAGTGCTAAATAAGTAACTAGAGACCTCATTTAACGATAAATGATGTTTATCCCCTGCCAACGTACATCAACAATTCACAGATAATAATTATTATAGTAAAGTTCCTAAGTTATGACATAAAGATACCAAGTAACAGCCAATGTTGACTAAATTCTAAGAAAAGCTGTTATGACAGTTCAGCTGAGATAATAAAATCGGGCTTTAACTGTTAATGAGTTTTATTTCAGCCGGGATTGTTATGAAAAGCGTCGGATAACCGCTTGTTTTATTTTTAGAACGGCCACAGATGGCGAAGGTCGTTCCTGGCACAATGCTACTTATTTATTTAACGTAGGCCGCACGCCGCGTCTGCCTTTGCCTGGACCGCCATTTTTGCAATGAAACGAATAAAAAAAATATGGCGGTGTGCTCCGCTGACATTGTACTGATGCCGTATTTTTCGGGCTTGCGAATACATTATTGTTCTAGTTTTCACTTTTTCTATTTGAGTGGATTGAAAGTTTATTGAATTCTATTTGGATATCTGGTGTTGTCGAGTTTTTGTTGTAAGACTAAAAAATATGTAGGTTGTGTTGTGTTACTGTGCAAGCAAAGGTTCTTGCCGCGAACCTATTCTAATAGAATTATTAGTTTTAAATAGATTCGGTTACTTATTATCATACCATTTCAAAGTATGATATAATAAAAGAAATCGTTATTTTCTTTCTACTCGAAAATGTCCGAACCAAGTTCATATCTAGTAATTTTATTTCTCACTCTTTCAATCAGTGCATAGTTGTAATGCAAATATAACTTTTATGACAGGATGAAAAAGTGTCATTGGCGCACACAGACGATCTTATTCATTCTCCTTGAGGCAATTTTATAATGGTCAATTACATATTTTGCATTTCGCTAGTATATATGAGTATTGTAATTAATAAGTTTCGGTCGCGTGCCCAGTGTTCGCGTGTTTGCCTTTCATTAGGGCCCGCACCCAGTAAATACAGCCTTGTCATAACGTCGCTGCTGTTTACTATCTACTACTAGATATATCATTGACTACTCGTATATCGACTAGCGGATGACTCAACCCTATTGAAAAATGATAACTTTTTTTTAAATTCTTAATGTGAATGTGGAAACTGATATTCTCTGTGGCCAATATTTTTAGAATTGATATGATTTTGTTTTAATTATCATATTAGGAGTGAAATGTATTTCGATGTAAACTGTCATTAAAAAATATTATTATATTCGATAGTCAAATATGTAATATAGAAACAAATATTTGTAATTTAGAATCAAATATATTAACTCGAGATTGCTGAGCGATAAGTAACCCGAGCTGTTAACCCGTAGGTTTGGATAAGCAGCCAATTACGTTACACAAAATTGTACCAAATTCTTTCCAAAGACGTTCGCTAAAGCAAAATGTAATTTCGTCATTTCCTGAAATAACGGAATGTTGTTAAGGGTTGACCCCAGCCTTGTCAGTTTGGCTGTAACAAAATTGCAGCCCTGTCATCCACCTAGCCGCAACCCTAAATTGGGGTTGCTGGGGAATCACAAAATTACTTTTCATGGCCGACTGGCGTAGGTTTGTTGCTTGAAATTTTTTAAAGGTTCTAGACGAATTGTTACTCCAGTTATTTTGCCGATCTATTTGGTGTAATGGTTGAGATATCGGCTACTACACCAAGGGTTCCTGGTTCAAACCCCGGACAGTACAAACATTTCTGTGCATGAAAATGTCGGTTTGTATCGGTCTGGGAATTTTATATGTATAATATGTAATAATTTACATACAAGCTGCACGCTTAACTTAGGATTAGATGACGAATATTCATTTATTTGCAAGCTTCCCCGCTCATTAAAAATTGCCATCCCAAAAAATGCAATACATATGCGTGGATAGGTTCTAAAAACAAGGCAAACCCCATTCTATTAACGTATTCCAAGCCTAATGTCGTTATCAATCGATCTGCAGAGTAGCCGAATCGCCGGAAACTAAAGGTGGCCAATTCTCTTTGTGGCCCAGCTTTTGGTATATTTTGCTTACAAGCACATCTTTGAGGCCTTTTGTATAGGTTCGTTTTCTTTAACCGCCGCATATCGATATATTTTAGGTGTCATTTGTGCTCGCCACTTGCCTGGTGACGCTGTAAAGGCCACCTGCGATCTGTGGCAAAAAACTGATAGGAAAAGTACAATCAAAAAAGATCTCATAAAGAGTAACTATTGGTTTTAGATTCTGTTTGTCCTGGCGGTGAAAAGGGTGCACCAGTGTACTAGACAAGCGGCAGTGATGGAGAAGTAATATCCAAAACCACTCTGCCCAAATAGCTAACGAATAAGATGAAGTAGTTAACATGAAGGTCATTTACGAATACATGAAGGTCCAGGAACTGCTGGAATTTATTCGTGACGAGTCAAGATGCTCTCAATGCCTAGAATATTATACTTGATAATTATTCATCATCAGCTCATTATACGTCCCCTCCGAGGGGCACGAGCCTACCCGTAAAGGGAAACCTTGCAAATTATAACTAAAAAGATTAATTTGGGTAAATCTTAAAGGCAAACAATTTAATAGGGCAGGATAACTAAAAAATCGAACGAAATTCGAGCTAAAATCACAAATAAAACACTGAAAATCTACATACTTGATATGAAATTCTATCACATTACAAAGATTCTTATTTTTCTTTATATAAGATCAGTTAATTTTGACTATGTTAAGATGCTTTCACTTTTATGAAAAAATAAATGACATTGATATAAACTCGAACTGACTGCCGAGCCGCATTATCTTGTACTATCTCTATACATATTGATTTTTAGAGTATCTTAATTAAATCAGTCACTGTTATTCGTCGTACGCTATCTGATTTCCATTAAATAATGAAAAAAGTATTGACTGAAATATGGGCGAGTGTGCTTTATCTTGGAATGCATTTATATGTATTTCCTGTCAGTAAACCAAAAATCCAAGACGGGAGACATATTTATTGAAAATGTACATATGCTTCTTGATCGTCTTTTTTGAACAAGATCGTTCTACAAAAAATATGTGTTTCTCAACACATGTTTCTTAACATAGCGTTCAACTTATTAAAAAACCATTTATTGTTATGCCTTAAAATATGAATAAGGAAGATTGCAATTTAATATCCTTGTTTTGTACAAACAATTAACAAAAAAATATGTACAAGAGCATTATCTGCTCCCAAATAAAAATATTGATTTTTCTTGCCCTACTGTTTTATTTTAATACTATTTTATTGATGTTATCTTTAATCATAAAATAAACGCCTGGTTTTTATCCTTAAAGTATTGTAAGCAGTGTTCTATCACGCGACCTGTTTATAATCCAAACCCTTGTATTTGGTAATTATCACTATTTAAAGATATACCTACTATATCTAAGGACGTTCGAAAATCTTTTTGTGCAGGAACATACCTCCAGCGAGGGATAGGGAAGAAGGATTTTGCGAAAATGCTAGTAACTAATTTTGTCTTTCTAGCTAAACCCATAACTAGAATAATCTGGCAGTTATTCCGTCTATTAGGGCTTTACAATCGTGATCATCGGCAACCATTATGAATAACATCTCATTGAAATATCCAGCGTTAGAAAAATCGTGAATTCATTTTGGAATTAAACTTGGGAAGCACGACCTGAGCGCGTTTAGCATTTCATTGTTGCAATAATGATGGATAATGAAAAATTGATACTGATAAACAAGTTTGTAACATGTAATGCGAATTCATGCAAATTTAGGTTGTCAAGGATTATTATATTATTTTACATTGGTGTAGTTTTGTGCCTCCGAAGAAAGAAATGTGTTTCATATACCTTCTATTTTTACGGTACTTATACCCGATTTTGGTAAAAGGTGTGAAATATCTCTTATATTTTTTTAAGAAATTAACAAGCGACCAAGAATAATAATAATAATAATAATTTTATTTATTCGTTGAATTCACAACATCACAACATGGGTTGGAAGGAAGTATTCACGTAGTTTATATAGAGAAAAAGTCGAACTTGCTGTTCAACATAGACGAAGCAAAGTGAATTTATGTGAATTTTACAAACAAAAACGAATTTACAAACGAATAGTTTACATAGGTTATAAGATGTGAAAAAAATTTTACGTAAAGAATCTAAATAAACAGCACTATAATAAACACACCTCATCTCTGTTATAATAAATACACCTCATCGTACAGCGTAGGAATTGATTTCATGTAATTCAAAATATTTTATATAGCAAAAGCGTCAATCACTAGGTGTAATATTATATTGACGGTATACCCACAAAGTTCTTTACCTCCCGTGCTAGTCCGAGGACTGTGTGACGGCAAGGTAAGATTCTCGTCATAGTATAACCAACTGTATTACAATAAAACATGAGACATTTTAGCTTGAAATACAAAATCAATTTCACATTGAGCTTTTAAAAATGTTTTTAACTTTTTAGACAATAGGCCTATTCAATAGTTGCTGATATCCAGTGGCGAGTTAAGCGTAAACATGTAGTATATGCAAGGGAGTAAGATAAATCAATGCATTGGTTATCAGAAGTGTTTCTTGTAGATTATCAATACATAATTAGATCCAGAAATAATTATGCATGCAACATGTTATCCTTGTACGCAATTATATTTAAACATAAACATTTAATTCTAATTTTTTTTTTTTTTTTTTTTTTACTTATCAATAACACCCGCTTACTTTCTTTCTTTCTTTGCACAATATATATATATATACACATACACACACATACATATATGGATATATATATATATATATATATATATATATATTTTTTACACTTGTTATACAAATTAAAAAAAATACTATACACTTCTATAATACGTATCTATGGAGTAAATAGATATGTATCACTTGTAAACCAACATTTACATTACAAATAGTAATAATTATATAATAATTACACATTATAACAAAAACATACACGAATAAACGTAAATATAGATATAAATATATACCTAAATACACATAGTGTACATCCATAAATATCTAAGTTAATAAATAATTATGAAATATTAATTTTATTATTTACATATAAACATTTATCATATTTTCTGTCCGTTCATAATTCAAAGTATTCAGAAACTCAAATTATCGCATCAGAAGCTAAGTGCCTTCAGTTTAAGTCTGTGTCATGCGTAGTTGTGGAAGGATTTTTTTTTATATTCAATATGCTATCGTTCGACTACGCCTTGTCTGGTGTTAAAGATCGACGACGTCTTGGATGAAGCACGCTGAAAAAACCTATTTCATCATCATCATCATTACAGCCTTATTATGTCCACTGCTGAACGAAGGCCTCCCCTAATGATTTCCACGCGGGCCGATCCCTAGCAGTTGACATCTCCATCCCCTCACCCTCACCCGCCATCTTAACCAGATCATCCGTCCATCTCTGGTTAGGGGTCGGCCTAAGCTTCGCTTTCCGTTACGTGGGCGCCACTCGAGAACCTTTCCGCCCCATCGGCCATCGGTTCTACGCACTATGTGCCCTGCCCACTGCCACTTGAACTTGCTAATCCTCTGGGCTATGTCGGTCACCCTAGTTCTCCTACGGATAGAAAAAACCTATTTACTGTCAACTAAAGACTATTTTAATAATTTATTTAATTTTCATGTATATTATGCATTGTAATAATTAAGGGTTGGCATTACGTTGAGTCATTTCTGTACTTGCACCGAAATATTGATATGAATATGGCTCCTTTCGTGTTTTTTAATGGGCAATCCCATGTGGCAAACAAGACATGAAATCACAAATTAATAGGTAGAAATAACATAAATACGATTTTTATTAAATAAATCGCGGGATCTTTTCTACCCATCCAAATAATTAAAATTGGATTTTAGTCGATCTTTATTATTGGAATCCTCGATGCATATCCATTGTATTCTTCGCTATATGAAATAGTGTGAGTACAAATAACTCTATTTAGACCTCTGATTATACATTATACACACGACAACAATGTCAAACGCGGTTTATGTTGAGCCTGCCTTGCTTAGCTTTTCTTTACCTAATGCGTTTTCTTTTTACATTTTGTTTATATTATTAATGGACGAATGACCTCCAGTTTTGGCCTTTTGATGAAATAATTCCATTCGTGACCGCGGCTGGCCTTCGTTCTAATTTGAACGAATTAGCACATCGTACCATTGTGATCGGTTAATGTAAGGAGAAAAATATTTTTGACGGCTCGATCTGTAATATTGCTGAAATACAAATCTTTACTGAATACGTAATTTTTTTCTTGTTTGTTATTTTATGAATCTATAATATGAAAGACCTGATCAATAGTTATATTATTAGCACACATTTTGTTATGTACAAGAAGTCCTTTTAATAAACAAGCTTGTATTGGAATAAAGGCTAAAAGCAATCTAAGGCACCAGTCTCTAACAGCGTCACTGATGTTAACTTCACAGAAGAAATGTTGTACTCATAATGTAAAACAGTTTGAGAAATAAATAAATTATTATTTAAGTTGCACTGTTACGTTGTTGGCTGATGATGACATCTATTGTTCGTTGGCCCGTGATCATTTTTTAAACTGCCAATACACATTGTGATGTAATAAACACCTAATTTCATGGTCAAGAGTAGTCCCAAATTATTTATGGTAGAGTCAAGGGCAAGTCTTGTAGTAAAAGTAAATATTCCGCATTAGCTCGGTGCAACAATGCAGCTATTTGTTTAGCGCCGGCCCGCTAACTACGAGTAGCTGGTATCAATAAAACACGTATTGCTAAACACGACTGGTTGTCGGTTATCATTCAACACAACCTGATATTTAACGCAAGAATATAGAACTTTATTGTTTTTCTCGTTGTAGGTATGAGGCTATCTAGTCCTTCCGAATCTAAGATAAGAGTTTCTATTTGTTCTTTGTGTTTTCCATGACAAATGTCAATGAAGTTAGGTCATCCATTTGGAAACCGCAGGCATTGCTCAGTGCTAAAAATAATGTTTTTTTTTTGACACTTTTGATTTGAACTATCAGTTCCTGAGTAAGTTAAGTCCGAAAATGACATTAATACATTGTATTTTTTTTATCTTATAAGTGTGCAGGACGGTCAGGCACTTACCCGATGGTAAGTGATACGCTTAACCATGACAGAAAGGCACTGAAGGAGACCAACAACTGATTGACAGTTATTCCTATATCAACGCGCCTACGCCCTCACCCGAGACAACAAAAAATCCTAAATTGCATTGTTGGGACCCCTAATAGGCTATATAATGGTATATACGACCTACTGTTTCTGACCAATGTTGTAACAAGGTTACCATTTATAGATGTTTGTTTTTAATTTCAGATATAGTCACGAGCGAGGTTATAAATATTTGTGTTTCTTAAGTGCCAGGTATTACTACGGTAGGACTAGGTTATTAATATTACGTTTGTGTTACTATGGCCCAATAAAGCGGGAGGTCGGTGTGCCCAATCAGTGTTGCCACCTGAGTTTTAGGAAAAAGCCTTTTTGAGGAGTTGAAATGGGGCTAGATTGAGCGTCAAAAGATTTTGTTTTAAAAATGCTGCTGTTTTTAGGGCGTTTAAAAAAAAGGTCACCATGACCGATGAAAAAGCAAAAAAGCACTTGTTAGTATGTCGAAACCTTCATAATTTGGTAATATTTTCAAGACAGTGAAAAAGAGCTAGATTGCTCTTTTCGGGCTAAATCATTAAAAAAGGAGTTCATCTATACTAAAAAGTGCTAGATCTAGTTACAAAAGGGCTAAGGTGGCAACACTGTGCCCAATGCGCGCGGCATGAATCGATACGCTGAACGTTACTACGTCACTAATGTTTACATAGCCGTCTCTACGGCGACCGATTCGATTTTGTATAATCGTTGCCAGTACCATTTGACTCGGAAATAGCATGAAAGTGCTCGATTGAATATTCTGCCTGAAATTGTTCCATCAGAAGCTAGTTCAGGCTAGCGGAGGCATTTATTTGTTAAAGCCGCGAAACAAATATTGTGGTTAATTTAATTTGATTTTTTAATTTTTTAAATTGAATTCTGAAATAATAAAACCTTAAATACTTTTACCTATTAAAAATCTTGGAATCAGTATTATTTTCATAACATTTATTTTAAGTAAGATATAAATATATTATTTAGCTTTAAAATCCTTCGATCTCTGAATTTAATCTCTTTCAGGCTCCCTAAAAAAAGTAACGTAATTCTTGATATTATAATTTTAAAATATACCAACCATTGAATAATAATCTACTTTCGTTCATAAAATAATGTTATACAGTCATAAAGGTATAAAAAGTGAGGTGAAAATCTCTCGAGGCCCAAGGCAACTTGTCAATAAAGATCATATTGCCGGAGAAGTCCCCCAGAATTGGGCCAAAGTTCTAGGTCATGGTCCAAAATCCTTCAGTAATAAGTAGCATCGGTTCAAACATTTGTCCGGAAAAGACAATATTTACCAGAGTTACGTTCGAAGTTATGAAAACTGAATATATATATATATTATACTGAAGTAATCGATATATGGTATCGATACGGTTTGCATTCTCGATTATTTACGCTTGTATAACACGCAAGCGGTTTACTTCCGAAGGCGGGTTACTCCACGATCCCTGAATAAGCGGTGAAGAGCCTTTTGTTTGTGATGCACATGCAGTTATAGCTTCATTAGAGGTCGTTAGCCGTGTTTAAAGCCGGTCGTAAAACGGCACCGACTGAACACATGTCAATTGTTCTTTCAACGATCACTAGAGATGGTTTGAAAACATCGAAAACAGACAGTAAACTTTACTGTTCATTGACATTCAAAATGGTGGACTTCTATCGGTAACCTTCTACAGTAAATAAAAAAGGTCATAGAAAAATGACTATAGCAAATAAATATATAATAAACTAAGGGATATCGGGCGCAAAATGGGGGAGACCTATGTCCAGCAGTGGACTGCGATAGGTTGAATAGGGGATATTACAAAGTAATGTTAAAATTTATTTTAGAATATTCAAATATTTTATTGTTAATTGGTTTCAAATGAAATTTATAATGCTATTAAATAACTTGCTGTATTTAATGATTTCACATTAGAAATAAACACTTGAAATTAGATGATACGTTTTGATACACAATTCAAAGGTACATATTTTAAAATATTATAAATTTTAAAATAATTGCATTCGTAAAAACATTCGAATGTAAATGTTTTTTTTGCTTCAATAATATTTTTAAATCTGTGAGCACTTCTTACGTTTTAAATTACATCTACATTTCTTTTTATTTCCTTCGGTTGTTACTATAAGTGCAAGAAGCCATTCAATAGAGGTTTCTTGTAAATTTTAAGTTGCTTGTTTTTAAATCTTGTAACATAAAAACAATTAACTGTATGCTCTTCATTTGTTTCAGGTACGGTGCAGGAAGAGAGAACGTAACATACATATTCAAGTAATATATTATGTTTATTTGAGATAGCTAAATTAGGTTTGTTTATTTAGCAACACTACGATTCTTCATTTTTTATCAATAGATTTGCCTCATATTAAATTTCGGGGATGTACTCTAAATTACGAGTCTAGGTACTCATTCTTAAATTTAGAAAAATCCAATGTTCCCGATTTCACCCAGTATATATATACCCATTCGCGGTTTTCCTCAGGGTGAACTTTAATTAAAACTTCAGTGGAAAACAGTAATTTTACCTCTCCACTCAGATCCAATTACACTATGTAAATAGGCGTAATTCCGTCATCTGGTATTTCGAACGTTAAATTCTGACGAATGTTCAAAAGTGGTCTATTTTTAGCCTGTAACTAAAAATAAATGGGAATAATACGGCAATTTCTAGTAACGTTTCACGTAATTTCCTTTGTGAATAATAATGGATGACGTGCACGTTTTACTTGCCCCTAACGTGGAAACTCGATTCATTTTTATAGGTTTTTAATCTTGGTATCTATATAGTTGGTATGTTTGTACACTCTGGTTTTAGTGTTTCCTCAGACTCCAACTGAAGTTGTTTTACGCCTTTAAAAGGAAAAAAAAAACAATAATAGAGGTGTAAAAGTAAATAAGGGGTCTCACGTGCCAGTGACAAGCGTGTAATTAACTTTTTAAAGAGTCCGCAATTTGTTATCCCTCGGCGTAATGAGCGCTGTGACGTAATGATTGCAGTTTTGGGCCCGGTGCGATAACTGGTGTTAAATGGACGAGCTGACACGGCGAGGTAATGGCCGAATGTACGTCCGGACTGATTCACCGAATGAATTGTTAATATATTTTATGTTTGTTTTTAAAACCAATTTTTTGTTTTTTAATCTAATTCGTAATCGCAGACGAAGTTCACTCGCACTGGCCGAAAATATATTAAACCTCTTTAGAACTTTACTAAAAATAGAAATAAGTGAAACTGTCACATACGCGCTAAATACTAACACCACTAATTATTCCCAAAAGAATATTATATTTTTTGCGTTAAATTCCACTATTTTTCTGTGAAGAAATTAAATTACATTCCTGTAGGTACTAAAATGTGTGGAATCAAAACAAGAGGTAGACTTATCCTCTTTTAGCCCGTAAATTAAAGCTTAAGCGAAAACTCGGGACCACAGTTAACCGGATAAAGATAACACAGAGCTTAGGTACCTACTCGTATATTGCGATAATTAAAAAGTCAAACACTAAAAGACAAACGGAAGAACATTAAGATTTATGTTTTCCATGTAGAAAGCATTTTGGGTAGGTTTTTTTAATGTTGTCATTGTTAATTCAATTTAAATTTGACTTTGAAGTTAAAAAGATCAATATGGAAAGTTTTAACAAAGTAGGTATTTATATTTGTTTTCGCAATTTGCATACCTACGTTAAATATA
Organism: Leucinodes orbonalis; assembly: GCA_019425675.1. Lineage (NCBI taxonomy): Eukaryota > Metazoa > Arthropoda > Insecta > Lepidoptera > Crambidae > Leucinodes > Leucinodes orbonalis. The sequence goes on along the minus strand of PQWD01006814.1, from coordinate 39,375 downwards.
AACAAATTTCAGGTATTAAATTTAACAATTTATTTCTCCCAGCGTTTTAATGATGTTACAGTTATCGCAGCGATACACAGACCAAAATACGCATTTGATTTCGTAAAATGTTTTTTAACTCAATGACAAAATTTAAAAATTGCTTAGCTATAAAGCTCAGTAGTTAGTTACACTTAATACCGTGTATTAATAGAAGACAAATGAGAGGTTGGTCGCCTGCAACATTGCGTGAAGCCGTCGGAAATTGCGAAGCTCGCCACGAGCGTTCAACGTTGCCTAGTATCCATTAAAATTCAATTAAACGCCATATAGCTTCTCATGCCATGCAGTATTACACCAATGTTTGTATACTATAATACAATTACAAACATAGATAAAACAATGCTTGTTACAAATTAGTTACGCAGTTCACATCCTAAGTAAGATAAGCCGTTGTGTTGCCATGATAAATTAGGTGTACACAATTACCGGGAAATATTTAGACAGTAAAACGTTACCCGATCTTTTATCTGATTAATACAATACTCGTATAAAATAATGGAAAAACGTATATACTATGTATATACTATATAAAACAATAAGAAACTAGATAGCGCCGATCTTAATGAGAAAATAATTTGTTGCACGCATGTAGTTGGTGACTCTGTAATCTGCAGTTCATTAGCTATAACGTCGTTAACTGACAAGCAAAATGTTTAGTTCAGTTTGGCTGATAGTACCTAATTCAAAGTGTACACGATTATATACACTATTAGGGATGTTTTACATGCAAAATACCTTTGTAATATATTTATGGCGATAAATAATAGTATAAGAGTTGCCTTATCCGAAGTTGTTTGTCGTAAAACAGGGTTTTTCAGTTTTATATCGAAAAATTGTGCTTAATTGTTTAAATGGCGGTGGTAGTACAGTGTGTATCTCGAATATGGATCTCTTTAAGTAAAATTACCGGTCATACGAGTAAGAGGCCTAACATCTGCCGTCTCTGGTGACGTGCGCAGAGTGGTGGTGACGGAAAAATAATGACTACCCAGTTATTTCGTTTAACACTGCTTCAGTCATGGACAGACGTATTGGTCTGATTGTTTTACCTTTACTAATATTATAAAGAGGAAACTTTGTTTGTAATGAAAAGGCTCAAAAAGTACTGGACCGATTAAAAAAATCTTTCACCATTCTGCTACATCATGCACGAGTAACACAGCTAAATTTTATTTTGAAAAAAAAAAAAAAGAGTTCCGTAAGATGTTAAGATTTTTCGCGAAATCTACGCGGAAGAAGCTAGTTTTAGTAAATGTATTTACAAAAGAAGTATGTTTATCCGCTAATTAGTACCTACTAATAATAGAAAAGCGTCTTGCTCAAATTTGAGCTAAATAACGCTTTCTGAATGTCTGTAGACATTTATTAAGAAAATGCATGTTATATACACTTTAAATTATTCGAATTAGATGGCACTTCGAGTGGAATTTGTATTGACTCGGCATTCGAATATCTTAAATAACTGAAACGTAATTTGAAGATACCTATGGAAAATAAAATACCTACCTGATCTGCTTGTTTTATGAACCCGTTTATTATTCAGACGGCGTTATTTTTCGCCCTTCTTGTTATCTATACAGGATTATGTTATTTCGTGTTGTTTTGGGTATTTAAGACCGTCATCGCATTTTGTACCCCATTGACAATGTTTAAAAACAAGGGTCGATTAATTGTACCTTTGAAAGATCTCCAATCATTTCGTAATTAACGCTCACTTACAACGTAACTGCTAACTTATGACTATGACGCAACTTAAACATAAAAGTATGTTAGTACGATAAAACTATCTGTGTTACCAGTTTATCCCGCGCATTCTAGACGATTGGTAAAATGTTGTTGGATTGTCATTTTTTCAAACGGAATTGTTGCTAGTAGTACTTGAATTCGATTGTAGGCATCCATTTTGTCTCACATTATTATACTTGTTAATTTCGTCATTTGATAAATAAATATCTTCAGACACTTACACAGCGCCATCTAGCCCTTATATAGCCTGGATCTTGTTTATGATTAAACTTGGTAAAATACATAATATACATATACAGCGTTCGTGGCTTATTGGTGTGGACTGTTGCCGTCCGATCAGAGGGTGCAGTTTCATCCCGCACGTCCCAGTCATTCCGAATTTTCGAAATTATGTATACGTTTATCGGACGCTCTTATGGCGAAGGAAAACATCCTGAGGAAACTTGCGCACGCCTGTGAAGAAATTCAAAGAGAAATCGGCCATTCCCGAAGTGGGCCCACGGGGTCGACAAAAGCCTTTTTACCCTATACGAGTACGGGTAGGATCGTGTCCCTCGGTTGGGACGTATAATGAGTTGATAATAATAAATAATGATGCATATCCATTCTAATATAAAAACACAAATATTTGTACTACCCAGGATTGAACCAAGAACCCTTGTGTAGTAGCCGACAACTCAACCATTACACCACATGGGTCGTTATATTATAGCATCAATTATCCACCTGAAACACACCTTTGTGTCACTGCGGCTAAATTCTCACAACAATACATAAGGCGTGTCATGGTGACTCGGTTAACGACACAATACGAGGCCTTATGCCTCTTTGTTGCCGGAATATCCATATAGGGTGACGATTCTGGTTTAACGCGTAATACGGATCGTTAGGCGTTTAACACTCTCGTTTGTGTATTACGCGTAAATATGACTGAGCATATAAACTGAGGGACTTAGTGTACATTACTTGTGTTTATGTACCTAGTATTTAATAGCACCTAATACCTATAGTGACGAACACTCCATTCATGCAATTAAGTAGTGCATACCCTGAGTTTCTTGACTGAACTTAATACAAAATATTATTAAGAAAGTAAGCCATTGTTTAACTGCGCGGTGTGCAAATCACTTCGCGCGGGCTGCCCGCCCTACTAAGCGATTTTAATAGCTTGCACCCGGGATAAGCACATAGGCTACGTTTTACTGTGGGAGAATATCTTATACCGCAGGTGGTATCGCGGGGAACGGTTAAGTAAATAATAAAAAATACACACAACATATAACTAGGACAAATATTATCGTGGCTATCCAAGGCATAACACGTTATGCTTCCATGCTAAGTTAATTTAAAGTCCGTGCCCTACATATCATGGAATGATCTTTCGTTAGATCAAATAATTAGTTTCAATTCCGAACCACACTGAATTGAGAACTGAGACCACTAAACCGCAGACCAGTGGACACTCCTGAAATATTTTTTTCAGTTATCTGATAAAATATTATTTGATTCAAAGATTACTTACATACTCGTATTCCTTACTTACTGAATAAAACTACTTCGAGAGTCATATTTTAAAATTTCAAATTCAGGAACTCCATTACAAGTATATACATCTTTTGCTCTTTTGCAAGTCGTTATTTGTTTGGAAACTACATTGAACATTCAGAGAACTAAGGTGGTTATGTTTCCACCGATACTTGGCATCTTATTTCTTAAATAGGCTAAGTGGAATATCTGGGTTTAACTTTTATCTGTTTTTCTGGATGTTGTAATTGCTGGTATTTTAGGATTGTTGGCTTAGTTGCTATGATAGAGGCATTTACCATCTGAAAGTTAAAATGCTCATAATCAAAGTACTTGATCGCGTACGTAAAACTATTGTATAGGTTGCGCCAAACTTTTGGCCGCTCCGAACTTCGCACAGGACGATGCGCAGTTTACAAAATTCATACATTTGTACTTGACTATACCTGCGCAGTAAGCTCTTTAACTATATTCGGAGCGGCCATAAGTTTGGCGGGATCTGTAATAAAGTGTATATAATATGTATAATCTTAGCACACTGGACTTCAATTTCGTGAAATAGATAATACATTGTTTTTATAAGTTCTTAAGTTTTATAAAATAAAAATGAAATGTGCCCTATATTTTAATTTAAAAATTTAAATAAATCTTTAACAAAATGTTTTATCATATAATTCCTGACGTCCGACGTTTATAGCTTAGAGTTAGAACAAAAAGGGAAGTCTGTGCGGGGTGTTTGGCCGTCTTCTCAATTATAAAGTGTTTTAATCAACTCTCGGATATCGCGCCATTGAGCTAACAGCTTTCTGATTAAATAACAGAACGAGAGAATTGCCAAAACACGAGGCGATCTCGGGTAGAATAAAATGGTCCTATTTCTGGAGATGGTAATAACTTTGTTGGGAAGCATTTGATTTCATTGTACTATTTATGAATTTTTAAGAGAAGACGTTTTTTTCATGTTCATTATAATAGTTTATGCACGATAATATGATTTTTGATTAGTTATTTTCCAATTTGGGAAAAGTATTGGGCAATCATCCTTCTTAATAGTATATAGAATAAATTTCTAATTTCTGATAAAAAAATATGATTAAATAACTCTTCAATCAGCACCATCTAGCCCCAAGCTGAGCGCCGAGCCTGTCATATGGGACTAACATATTTAAAACCATTACATATCTTGTAAAACACCCAGTGTCCAATAATACACTTTATTTACCGACCTCTGTTTAGAATGCCTACGTCTATGAATCAGTGAAAGATTTTAGCGACATGAGGCAGAAAAGTGCAGAAAATTTTAGCAGAAAAAAAAAAACGATTGCTAGGAACGAAAAAGGACTTGGTCCCTGTTGCAAATGCTTGGTCCTATTAGAAAGTATTTGAAATATTTGCACGTTGCAGTCAAAGTTGAATGAAAACAGCATTTTTTGTTACCAAGGCTTTTTCGTCACTGACCATCGTTTTTTTTGCTACAATTTTCTGCCAGTATCAGCCTCATCTTAGCGTCGTACAATGTCGAACCTCCGTTCACTGTAATTACAACATTAAATATGAAAGCGGCCCGCTCCTTCAACGAAACTTCAGGAACCTTTTAAAAGTAGTTCGCATACTGGATTTTATTTCGTATGTATTGAGTAAACCAACAAACTGTTTTACCGTCGATTCGGCGGCGCTGCAGCTGGAGCTCTGCTGGGGCGCCCCGCCCTCCGATGACGTCACCGCCTTTCGTGAGCCTTATCCTACAAGGTAAACTAGTTTTTTTGTCCGCTTTTCAGATTTACAAAAATTTCGGCTATTTATAAGAACCTTTGACCCTGAGAGTTAACTTTAATCTGAACTTGGAAATATCCCGTCGTTTATGGAACAAGTTACACATATCACGAGTTACTTAGTTGACTTGAACCGTAACTGAGATTGGTTGAACGATTTCCCAGTTACATGTTAATGTTAACACGCACGGTCAAATGTTAGCGTTGTTCTATAATAGTTATATCGTGGTTCTTTTTCTAAAACGTGTTATTGAGGCTGTGACGTCATTGTGTGGGTTCAAAGACGAACAGCAAACCCCGTACATGGGTGGACGGTTTTGAGGAAGGCCAGTTTTAGTTCCGCTAGCCTTTGCGATTGCTTGCCCACAAAATCATACATTATTCATGAGTTATTTGGCAGTGCGATAATATTGACGTGTTATGATAGATTCAAGTAAGTGAATATATTTTGTTTGAATTGTTACGTTTTGTAAATGTCTAGTATTTTTTTGTCGTAGGATATGATTTTTTAAAATTATGTACTTTGTACTGTCAGTGCTGTAGGTGCCGAAAGTGCCTAATTACCGTTTTAAGTTTATAGCTAGTAGCTCTAACCACCTAATGCCAAAAATGACAAAAAACTCCAAAGTAAAATTATTTAAAAAAATATACATCTGTAATCTTTTGGCTAGATGAGAAAAGCGGAGCACCGGGATATCTGGCGCGAAATGGGGGAGACATAATGTCCAGCAGTGAACTGCGATAGGTTGTCGAGAGAGGGAGAATCTTTTAAACGAAGTATATGAATATGAATTTTGTTTAAATATCTTTTTTCAGTATCTTTCAAAGGCAAGGATAAGCGTTGCTTTATTTCATTGTTGCTATGAATCGCAGTAAACCTACACACCCTTGAGTATATGAGTTAGTAAAATAAAAAAAATATTCCAATTATCTCGTCCAAATTAAGCTTACAGCTTGTGTTATTAATATGAAGTAGTTCTACGTCTAAAACGACTCAACTTACACTTGCATAAAAATACAAGGTAAATGAATACTTAAGTAGGATATCTGCTTAAGTAGACAGTCCACCTAGTGATGGCTGATGATAACTGTCGCCTATAAAATACCAATTATAGTGAAGAATGGACCGCAATGCAGTTGCTTACCTGCAACGTAAAGATATTAATCAAAGCACAAGGTGGTAGACTCGTTACTGAGTCGTCTAGGTCGGCACCACCGCAGTGCCAGATATAGTCCCGTGAAACGGGAGTGTTATCAACTTTTGTGTTTCGGGATAAGGGGACTAGCTAGTGAAATTACCAGGTATAAGAGAACTAACATGTGTTGTCTCGAATGACGTGCGCAGTGCAGCATTGATGGAGGACAATAACTATCGGTTGTTGGTCTCCTTCAATGCCGCTCTGTCATGGTTGGGCGTATCACTTATCACCGGATGAGTGTCCAGACCGTCTTGCAGACTTATACCTTTAAAAAATCCTTGTCACACACGCTTCAGTCCGAAGCAGTTTAAACTAACAGTTTTCCTATTATAGTGGGATAAATGGGATTAATTTTCCCACAAACATGGCTTCATACACAGTATCCCTTACTTAAAAGTATATCAAAAACAGTTCGATCTATATTAAGACTAAAAGAAAATAAGCACATAAAGAAAACTTGTTACCTTTTAATGTGACCTGCTTCTTTTACCTTTATCCAATATTATTTTAATGTAAAAATGGATAGGAGTAGGTTCTACATTTATAAAGAGGTCTTCGTAAGCAAAGGTTATTTTAGAATGCCCACTCAATCTAATATTAAGGGGTTGACCCTTGACATTTGCGTTGGGTTCCATAATAAAATTAAAACTTTGTACTAACAATTTTAATTGGAAAACTATTTGAAAATTTAGGTATTTTGTTGGGGGCAAAATTGGGACTTGGGTACAAGCGAGAGCAATAAACCAAAGGATTTTTTTTGTAAAAAAAAAACTGCGAAATCTAAGGAAAAGCTACGTGCACATACATTTCTTTGTCATTTACCTACTAAGAGTTCTTAAATTGTGTCTGTTCCTTCTTTGAAGACACAATTTGCATAATGTATTTATTTATACACCTATTAAAACTATGGGCGGATTGGGATGGAACCCACCAGGGGCCCAGTATGGATTGGTGGGTATTAGCAACTTTCATCTTCAGTTAATAGCCGGGACCAATGGCCTATCATGCCTTCTGAAGCATGAAAGAACTGGAAATAATGTTTTTCGGTCACCCATCCGATGACGTGCATTAAAATAGTTACTTTACACTAACTACGTCATCGAGCCTAGGCATATGTAACAAAAAATGTCGTAAGTATTTTATCCTCAAAAATGTTTTACTATAAGTCACAGTTTTTATATCTATATTTATAATTAGTATGTGAAGACTTTGCCATTAAGTTATCCTATGATAGGTTTTCGTACTGTTACCAAAGTCATTAGCATAATTTTATTATCAGTCACTTGTTTCGAATGTCTGGCTGTTATTAATATATTTTTCTGATTCATTAAGCACTAAACGACTTGCTTTTGTTTTATGTTTTGATTGAATACTTACTAAATACTGACTGTTTATTGAGGTTTATAAATTCAGTGGAGAATGATTACTTATGGCAGTGTAGTTATACTTATTAATATCACAAATGTGACGAAGTTCTCACCGATTTCGACCATAACGACTGTCTTACTGGAGATGCTAATAAATAAAATAAATTTAGTTAATTTTTTTTCATGCATTAATTTTAATAAAATATAAAGCTGTTGCTCTGCCTTCCTGGTGGTGACTCATCACAAGTGTATGTAACCAAGGATCTTGTAGTTATAAAACAATCTAAAACATAATAAAGTAGTTTTTTGGAAATAAAACAAAAAGTTATACTGTTAATTAAAAATAATATATCTTAAGTTTAGTTTTAATTGTTACAAAGATTTGCATTGTATCACTTCGCAGTTGGAAGGAAGTACTGACATAACTAAAACGAAAACCGAAAATCTACAAGTCATTTGTGCCACTTAACCTTAAGATTTAAAGTTAGCCAATAAACATGGATTACTGAACAATGGTGACACTGATAGCTTATACTAGTCTTAAGAAGCGAAAGTGTCACAAGACTGTTTTCTATTTTGCTCCCACCCTCACTGGTTTGACGTAAACTCTGTTTGTTATCGACGAAGGAATTCTGGTCGATTGTCTTATGACACGTGGCGAATTGTTTTCACGGATTTCTAAATGATAGCAGTCGGTTGCGCATTTGACCTTGATTTGATTGGTCACAGATTTTTATTGTACTTGTAAATATTGTAGGTATAAGGAGCGGAAAAACAAGGAGACGGATGACCTGGTTACGGTGGCGGGTAGCAGATGGATTTCAACTGCTAGGTATCGGTACGCGTGCAAATAATTAGAGGAGGCCCTCGTTCAGTAGTGGACATATTAAGCTGAAATGATGATGATGACGAAGGAGCAATGTGTCTTAGCCTGGTTCATCCTGCTGAATAAATCAATGCCTTGGCACTCGTTAATAGGAACAGTAATGCAATTACGATTGCGCGATGTCGTTAGGAATGAACTGTACTTACCAAATGTTGAAACCATGATGATTGTTCTTATTAATAGCAAAATTTACAAAAACTTACTGTCCACACCCCTTGCTTGTTATGGTAATTCCAGGAAACGTCTGAAGTAAGTGTTATTTTGTTTGACTCATGGTAGTTGCGCGATTATACTAAATTTAAATGTACAATATTGCTACAACTACAACTGACTGGCTGGCGACGACTATAGTCGTCGCTTAACATTTAGCAGCTAATAACCCGTGGTTTTTCAAATTCAATAATATAAATCATAAACATAGAAGGTTAAGATACGGACAATTTTATATACTTTAAAATTATTGGTAAAGGGAAAAAGAAGCGAATCATTTTGTTTTTACTATCACATTGCTTGCGGAAAGACATCAAGAGTTTATTCATAACTTTGCACCGATGTCAAAACTTTTTGTGAGTTGTATTGTTATTTGACAATTTGCTTTACATCGGCATTTTTAGGATTATTTTATACATTTAGGAAGGTAGGTAGGAACCAATACCTACTGACGTTATGTTATATGACCCCATTCTTTGACTAATTTATTCTAGTCTTTACATACTTTAATGTTATGATCATTACGGGGGTGTGCCTAATGCGTTTATGTGGTATTTGACGAACAACTTTCACTTGGTTCAACGCAAAATGTGTTCTTTTTGTAATGGCAACTATTCGTTATAGTTGCGGTAACGAATTACGCAACTTTGTCAATCTTCAGTCGTTACGGGTGTTTTTGTTCCGGTTGTTAAGCTAATACTTAAGTTGAGTAATTCCGGCTTCCTTATATATGCAGTAGTTACGGTACGGTCAATTTGTATTAACAGGTGATTGGTACTCACAAAATGTCCTTTGGAGAGATATTTTTTCGAAAGCCTTTGATGGGCCTTTAATTTACTTCAGCATCATCATCAACTCATTATACCACCGAGGGGCACACAAATTCGAAAAAACATAGATAAGTGACGGGATTTATGCCCACAGTAAAGGTCGGATTGGTTAGGTTATGCAAGTTGAATAACCATATTTTATGAAAAGAAAGAGTAATATGTGGATTTAATTAGTGCTTTATGACCATCGTAATTTAAAACACACGTCACAGGCCGTAAAATATTTCTGAAATGGCCAAACAGAAACGAAACGAAATTCTTTAAAATCCTTTGGTCAAAACTGGTGCTTTGAAATCACATAATTCTCTAAGGTTATCTACAAATAAAATCTGCCATCTCAGAGTATTAGCTTCACAGATTTCGTAACTGTGGATAAACTTTGCGAGGTTTGCGAGGGCTCAAATAAAATAAAACTCCCGAGTTAAGTAATGTTGTAACTTTCTAACGAGCGCGACCCAGAAGTGGTGGCGACCGTGACGATATTAACGTTCGCTGTTTTGTCAACCCACATCCTCCTACGATGAAGTCTTAGGTGGATGGGTCTTAAAATACTGTTCGTTAGTTCTTAGTTACATACTCAAACATTCAAAACGCGCCATCTAGCCCAAAATAAACAGCCAGTTTGTTTATATATATTTTTTTAATGGTAACTCTGATTTAAATCTCTGTTAGATATTTAAGGAAGTCATAGTGCTTAGTTATTATAGTCCTGTGACTTAGGAAATCCACTAAATTAGATAAATAATTGTTTTGGAACAATGTGTTATTGGCTTACGGCAAGTTTCCCCTTTCCCTTAGATATCCTTTTCGTATTTTAAGTTAGACAACGCTCGTTTCTACATCGAAGTGCAGAGTGCTCATAGGTCACTTAACATCGGATGTCTATCAACAAAATAAAAAGTCATAATCCTGTTTTGCTTGTTAAAATATGCTACAGATCACCTTTTAATTTTTCTTTTGTCTTTCTATATAATTAATTTGCAAATTAAAACGAAAAGGAATTTCTTAAATTTCAGTTTCTTTAAATACGATATAATTATAGTTTCGGTTAATAAGCACTGACGACAATTGAAGCTTTTATCATTATTAACTTAGATTAGTTAGACTCTCTTATCTGTAATGTTTGTCTAAATCTAACCCTTTGTGTCAGCGAAGCTAGAAACCCATTATCCTGAACGTTTGGGACATATCGCATGCCAGACGTGGTAATCTCGAAGGGGGCAATATCAGAGGATATTATGGCGACATAACTTCACGCCGACGCCCTAATGCCACGGAGGGTACTGTCTCCATATTACTTGTGCCTTGAAAGGCGTTTACCTGGTCGAAGAGGCAGATTTCATATTCGCTTAGCTTAAATGTTTTGTACACTTTGCACTAACCGTCCATGATATTGGCAAAGTTAGGGTGTTAGGGTGTAGTTTGGGTTATGTAGTTCTTAACGAGGCCTCGTTTTTGTGAAATAGTGGGTTGTAATTTTGAAAGTATGTGCGTTGTTTTAGTATAGGAGGCTTATTTGAATAACGTTTTATGTTATTATTTATTCTATATTATTATTTCGCTATGTCTCTAACCTTAATATTTTTGGAGTTTTTATTTAAATTTTATTAAATAGTTGGGATACCAATTATATTTTTGAAAATTTCTGGTTAGTTTCCAAATGTCCTAAAGTACGCAGTAAGTCCTTGTTAAGTGCAGATACATATTATAATATACTACATACATTTGCAAGTTTCATGTGAATTTTGCAGTTATTCTCTATCCTTTATTGACTACTCAATTTTTCAGTTTGTGATGTCCAGTTTATTTTGTAGCAATAATAGCTTTTTTGAAAATGTATTATTAGATTAGACCGCCGCATTTGGCCGCAATCTCACCTAATGTTTAGCGATGATGCAGCCGAAGATGGATCATGCCTATCTAGGAACAGCTTGTCTACTCTTGCCTTTTGGGTAACACGCTAGGGGCAAAGAGTTTTGCCGTGTGTATAATAAATGTTGAACCAAAACGTGTGGTTTAGATGAATGGCAAATAAATGAATGAAAACATATTTAAAAAGCTCCTTTGTGTTCCAGAACTTTGCTTTCAGTGTCGAGATAGATTTATCACTACTTAAACATTATCGGAGAGTAATAAATTTGTAACGGGCCGGTGTAAACGACTCGTAAACTGCTACTAACAAAGATGAAGTGGTAGTTACCGAGAAGTCCAAATTTCAACAGTATCGTATATCCTAATGATTTTCTAGTTGTAGATGAAAGCAGATTGGTGTTGTGAGCGTCATTAGTCTCCTGTGACATTTGGGAAATAGATATCTACTAAGTATTTCATGTTTGTGTCGGATTTTCTGTGGGCCTTGGCATTCGTCCTGAAACTTAGCTCTTCTGTAGACCTGACCTGTAAGTTTTTTTACGTATAGGTAATTGTCCAGTTATTTTTGAGCATTTGTCTTCCTTGAGCCATTATGAGAATTCGAAAAAAATTTTTAACAACACAAGAAAAACGGTGAAATAAAAATGAAAATACATACGTACGGCAAACATATTGCGGACGTTTGTATTGCAGTGTAATTCGCCGAAAAGCATCTCGTACTGACGGTAGAGACGGTACTGACTCGAACAAACGTTCAATGAATATGATGCTTTAAGACTTCGTAGTTTATGAAAGTCACGCTGTCTCGTATGTTTGCGGTCATGAATAAACATCTGGATTGTTGCCAGCGAGTGCTGCTCTTTGGAGCATTGGGGCCTTCCGGCGTCCTGTCGTCGCTCCGTCACACGCCACAACGTCACGCCATTTCTGTGGTAACTTATACAGTTCCTGCACCAATAAACTTGACGACCCATGTGGTGTTACGGTTGAGATTCCAATTTCACTAGCTACAGTGCCCTCATCACGAAACACAAAAGTGCATAGCACTCTTATTTGACGGGACGATATCTGACACTGCGGTTTTACCTACCTAGACGACTCAGTATTGAGTCTACCTACTAGTAATACATACTCGTACATTCCCTTAAAGTATAGTCTTTCCACAGAATTGAATACCGTTATCACATGGACCAGTTTCTTCATTATCAGCTCATTTTACGTCACTACCCATAAAGGGTGTATAGTCCTTAGTCGTCCACGCGGGCCCAGTGCAGATTGGCTGACTTCATGCACAACCTTTGAATGTCTTCGCGGGCGTGCGCCGGTTTCCTCACAATGTTTCCCTTCAACGTAAGAGCGTCGGATTATCGTACATATAATTCTGAAAATTCGAAAAGACATTGGTACGTGGGCGAATTTGAATGGGTGCTCGTGCCCTCGGTGGAATTGATAATGATGACAAATCCTCATAAACTGAAGTTTGGTTACAAAATTATGTAACATTAGAGAACCATAAATGAACCATAGGCCGACCCCTAACCAGATGGACGGATGATCTGGTTAAGGTGGCGGGTGGCAGATGGATGTCAACTGCAAGGGATCGGTCCGCGTGGAAATCATTAGGGGAGGCCTTCGTTCAGCAGTGGACATAATTAGGCTGTAATGATGATGATGATGATAAATGGGTGAGAAGTTCTCGGTAGCTATAAACCTAGTTGCAATAATTTCCTATTCCGTTGTTAACGTTTACAATTTGTTTCCTGCGTTAGTGTTATTCGTTCGCGATCGGCTCGATCAGTATGGTCATGTATGGAATGGTTATTAGCATTAATGGAACTTGTATTACCGTTTGTACTATATAAACAACACTTAAGGGGATTGGCACACAAATGTGTAGTGGCGCGTGACCTTCTTGAATAACTATTTTTTTTTAGTTAATTAGTCGTAAAATCACACTTAGGAACATTGTAATTCAAGATTGCTCTTGTTTGTCAACGCAACTAATCTTTATTTATAGTTTGTTCAAATACTTGGAGTATTTATTATGTAACTATGTATGACTATTTCAGTATTAAAAATTTAAAATTCCTTACTGATGTTTTGTTCACACATAAGAAATCTCTTTTATAAGGAGTCTGGGTTCAAGATAAGTAATACATAAGGATCATATGGTTTAGCTCCTATCATGTACCGTGCGTGTCTTTAAATACACAGTGAAACTCTGTAATCATCAAACGGATGAAAGATTTTAAATATAAACATTTAAGCTTTTGAAGTTAGCAAGACACCCTTCAAAGTGCAATTGTTAAAACATTTTTATTACAGACTGTTCCATCTAAACTTTTATTTTGCTTATCATAAGTTTAATCTCAAATGTTTAAGGAGTACAAATAAATGTAAAGAAGTTTGAAGCAACTGAGATAAATACTTCTAGACAATGAGGTTCTCCAGACAATTCTTGTATAACATATTTTGCAATAGCCGTGCCACATATATCTCGTAAGATATATCTTGCCATCCATAATAAGAAAGCACATGGCCAGAGAAGAGACCCGAATTAAGTTCGTCTCATGGGCTGGTGCCAAGATGCGCAACTCGCGAGTAGTGCAACGCGCTCGCGGTTGCACGCAGGGTTGCCAACTTTATTTTTCGATAAATTATAGTTAGGTCTGAGAAGTCTACTCAACAGTTTTAATAATACGTGTAAATACACATTGCTTTTAGGTTTTCGCACAACTTATATTATTAGTAATAGTAGTAATATATGTAGTATTTTTTTTAACTTCACACGCTTTTCCACTATTGCTAGTAAACTAAAAATAAATAAGTAGGTCAGTATTTTGATTTAAAAACTCTTTTATATACTTTTTTTGTTTGACAATTAAAATATAATGTGAAAAAAGTATAATACCTATTATTAACAGAATGTATAGCAAACCCTTGGTGCACGCTCCATCTGATTTGAGACAATGCACTCGGGAAGTTTCTCCCAATATATTTGTCGCAACTGATTGCGGTCATGTATCTTTTCTTTTGCCCGCCTGTCTCTTTTGAAGGCGTATTGGAAATGTAGCTAATAGTTTTGGAGGTTTGCCCGTGCTGTAAAACTTACAAGCTATTTTTATCTGGTGTCTTGTTTTTTAGAGGTTATCAATGGCGTTCTTTGTGTAGGTGTCTGTAAAATACTAAGTTGTAGTAGTACTGTAGTACAATGTTTTTTATCAAAACAACCTTAATATTTTTTTTTATGTATTTGGTTCACTGATATGAATTACATTCTAAACTGATGATAAATAAGTAACAGTCAAAATTTGCGTGAAATTTAAACAAAATATATATTTTCGTTAATGAAAAAAAAAACAAATGTTCATAAATTCATGTAATTAAATTACGTAAAGCGCAAGTCATTCATTTTAAACTTGGCCCAGGTAATTCCTCTTATCTCATGTAAGCTCGTTAATTGAAATTAACTTTTCTACTCTTTTAAATTGGACTGAGTTTTGCGTATTGTGAGTGTGGAAGCGTGTCATAGAGGTTGAATATCTTATTCTGATGTTAACTGTAACACTGCAGTAACTGTATTTTTGAGTAAAGTTTTGGAAAACTTTGTCAATTGTTTGCTGTGTATGAAGCAACAAGGATTACATCCTCTAAAACAATATTTAACCTACGTGATATTAAAAAATTAAAAATGAATGTATTTTTTTGTTTAAATATAAGTTAGAAACTTCCTTAAAAAGACAATCGTTGGCGTGAACGTGATTCACTAAAAATTACCGGGTAGGTATAAGAGACATAACATCTGTTGTCTCGGGTGTCGATCGCAGTGCGGCGTTGATGGAGAATAATAACTGTCTATCAGTTGTCGATCTCAATAAATGCCGCTCTGTCATGGTCAGGCGTATCACTTGTGAGCGATGTGAAATTATTGAGGCCATCCACGGACAACAGCGAAAAGACCTTCCAAAAATACCTCTGGTCTTGCAAAATATTCGTTGGCAGAGGTGTTCGCCTTTCAACACTTGAACTGAACCAGCATTGTTTGTCACCGAAAGGTAAAAAATAAACTATTGCAGTTCACTGCTGGACAAAGGTCTCCCCCATTTGTGCCAGATAATATTTTTCTCAAATTGTCTGATCTGTCAGTCAAACCATAGATAGCTGTTCTTGTCTAATATGCACGATTTAAGTCATATAACCTGTCTAATGTAAATTCTGACGTAGATCAAAACATTCGCAAACTACTAAAATATGAATGTTGACGTTGATTATGCAGGCGCGGGACGTGTCGACTAGTGTTGCCAGTTACGAATTGTTTTGAATCGGAACATGATATCAAAAAATCTGAATTTAAGTAAGCAGATTGGGACAGACAACAAAAAAAAATTGATATGACGCTCATGTGTGGCATTTTATTTTAACAGTGATGCAATTAGTAAAAAAATTAATCGGACATTTAGCGTCCGATCAGGTACAAATCGGGACGCGTCGCCGACTCCTGAAAATCGGGTCGTTCCGCGCAAATGGGTGCACCTGGCTACACTAGTGTCGACCCACTAATTGAATTCTGCCATAACAACGCGCTCGAGTGCACTGTGCGTTTAGCTGCTATTGATTCTGCAATGACGTTTGACACGAGCACGTGTCGGTTGACTGCGAGCCGCATTGTGTGATTTATAATGGCAAGTTGCGATTTTCCAACTGGTACACAATTAGATAAATATAAATTTAATTTTTGTGTCGCTTTGACACATTATAATTAATTCATCAGCTCATAAATCCCCCACCGATGGTGTACGAAGACCTCCACAGTACAGGGTGTATAGGCCTTAGACCTCCACGCAAGCCCAGTGCAGGTGGGCACGCACAACCCTTAAATCTCTTCGTAGGCGTGCACAGGTTTCCCACGATGTTTCCTTCACCGAAAGAGAGTCGGATAACGTCCCGACATATAATTTCGATAATACATTGGTACGTACGTGGTGGGATTTGAACTTAGGGAGGCAATAGTCCACACTAATAAGCCACCGACGCTCTATATCTTAATACGTAATATTAATTGTGACTATCTACATCAAGTAAATTATAACAGAAACGGTCACTGTTCTTTACTATGGGAATATTAGAAAAACTAGTTATTAAGCAGACATTAACAAGAAAATTGAGTTCTAACGATCTACTCAAGGCTTGAGTATTCTAGTCCTTATTACGAGTAATTCCTATTGGAAATACTACCATATTGCTTAACTCATAAAGCCCGAAGAACTCCAATGCAAATAAAAGAGGTGAGCAAATCGCAATGTCGTGTCGCCTCTTTATGACTTTTGGTAGACTACAGCATACCAATATAGCCTCGCTAAGTGCCTATTCGAACTGTATATTTGGCGTAAAGCCCCGTCTGAAAAGAGCTCATCCTCCCACTTTATTTACATCCTTTGAAATGCAGTTTTCATATTGAGTTTCGGTTAGAATTTGTGTTGTGGTGAGAGCTCTTCATTTGTTCACCGGTACGCAGGAACATGGAAATGATGCGACACAACAAAATATGTGTACCACTGACGTCGGGAGGTCTGGTGCCTAAAATATAAGCAGGGAACTGCCTAGTTTGGGTTCCGGTCTCTCCACATTACAAACAGTGTGGCCAGTCGAATATGATTAAAATATAATGGCCTGCGATCCGAAAGAGATGCCAGTAAGTTTTTTTACGCCGATCATTTCGGGGTAGTGGAATATATTTTTTGAGGTTACCTCTTTTCTGGGCAAGATGATAGCGATCAAGCATGATAGCGATAGATATATAGTGTGATCAAGCATGATAGCGATGATAGCGAGTCCTAGTGTCTCATGAAAGATTGAATAATAAAAATAACACGTTTACTTAAATAATAAAAAAATCACTGACATTTCATTAGTAAATTTTTTTTGTTTGTGTGGTGAGAGAAATTAAAAAATTATTATTATAATGTAGCAGATGAACTTTTTTGACCAAAATGCGAATAAATTTTATGTCTTAATTTTTCGTGTAGTACACAGGGGTTGTGTCGGTCAGTGATTAACGACGAACGATAGGGGTTAGCCCCGGTGAGCTCGTTGAAATTAGAAAGATTAATGAAACCTCGGGGTGGGCACTTTTCATATATAGCGTGATACATTCTGGACTTGATCCCAGCTGATTGGATTGAGATTTTTAGGGAATATCTGTACATAAACAACGCATAAAAACGAACGCCCGCTCTTTGGTCTGTTACTTTGTCGTTTGTTTATTAATTATTATTATTATGGGGATGCAACAAATACGTGAACGTGGAACTTTTAAGATTTAACTTAGTAACACACATGTGATTCATGCTTCAATTGTTTATTGTTTTGTATTCATTCAACCTTCAGTTACATTGCATAACATCGGTACGTCATTTAACAATAATCTTAGTTTAGATTAAGTACATATTTGTTTCTGCAAAAATTCAAAAAATAATTATTCCTTCATAAAACATCGTCAATTATAATAATTTAGTGTCACAATTTTTTTATTCTATTTTATTTCTTACTATATGTCAATATTTTATTTGAATTACAATAAATTGAGTACAATTTATTTTTTATTCATAATGATAGTAATTATTAAATTTTAAACATGTCATCCATAAACAAAATAAGATACGAGCACTGCAATTTAATAATTAAAATAATAAATAAATAAATAATCAAGCAATCATAAAATTTTAAGAAACATGTACGGAAACGTTATTAGATTAATTTAAATCCATAAAAGTGCAGCCTCTATATTCGGACAAATTATAAAAGGGATTATTTTGGAAAAAATTTTTTAATACTGTTTAAAATGGTCATATGGTAGTTTTGTGACTTTAATAGGCAGCCTATTATACATGTCAAGTTTAAGGATAGTCCTTGCTTGACGTTTTAGCAATCCTAGTTTTAGGTACATGCAGCCTTTCTCATTTCTTGTGTTTCTGTTGTGTATGTGCATTCTTGTGGAAGTTCATTTCTCTCCTGGTGCACTTCCAGAAGGGACTTATATATAAAAAACTGAAACTGCAGTCATAATCTTAGACCTTTTAAAGTACGATCTAACTGATGATAACTTTTCAAACCGTATATTATCCTAATCGATCTTTTTTGGCTAATAAGCACTCTTTCTATTTGTGAAGCATTTCCCCAGACGGTTATAGCATAATTGATGACGGAATGAATACAAGGCAAAGTAGACAGTTATAAGAGTTTTCTATCAATAATAGGTTTTAGCTTATGTAAAGCATAATTTGAACTCGCTATTTTTTTGCACACTTTACTATATGAGTAGCATAATTTACTGGAATCCACTGTACAACCTAAAAATGAGACCTGGAATCATTTCTTTATTAATTTTTTTGCTAGTTATTCATAATAACTTTTTATCTTATTTAGTTTAATACCATTTGATTCGAACCACTGTTTTAGTTTACTCAAGTTTCATTTATTTTGTAGTAACCTCTTCATTTGTTTACCCTTTATACCTACATGTGTATCATCTGCAAATTGTGTGACATTTGCCCATGCCGGTAACGCAAAACCAGTTTGTAGTGATCTGGTGGTCACAAGTGATGTCAGTTTCAAATTGGTTTCGATGTATATTTGAATCACGACAGTCACAAATTATCTTCGGTATTAGTTCCATATTTAACTTAAATATTTCAAATAACCTAGTATGAAATTTGTAATGAAACATGAATCTTTGATTTTCAATATGATAAAATCTTCTTTATTTTTAGTAATAGTAAATTTAGAGAAAATACACAACAGAGATAGAAGATATTATATATATTTTAAAAAAGAATATGTATTATACATATATTTTTCTACAAAACCTTTTTCAACCTCAAAAGTATACCATTTAAAACTTTTGTGGTGTGTGAATAAATAAAGTATACACTATATTTTTCAGAAAAATGCAATTATAGGATGACTGTCAAAAATATCTGTAATCAATGCTTAGACCACAAGACCGCCGAGCAAAAGATATCTTGAATAATACGGATGAGATCCTCAAGGAATTATTTTTGAAACGATTACGATAAAACAATATCAGTCAACTTGCCTTTTATTCCCTTCTTACTTTTCCCAAGGCAAAAGTTCTAAGAAAAGTAAATCATTCATTAAATTAATCTCATAATGATGTAACAAAACTTAATGCGAGTTATTATATTTCCCACGACACATGCTGACGTCAACATCCATTCACTGGTACTGTCATTGTGAATGCCACATGCTTCGTATAGGATCGTGTCGATTGAAAACATCTGTTGCATTTGTAGAGGCCATTGCCTTGGCTTTATTTTTAACAAACTTTTATATTGTATAAAAGGAATGAGGAATCAGCACACAAAGTTTGGATATCAAGCAAATATCATTTGCTCTTGGTGCATCATGCCGCAACAAAATATGCTGTGGTTATCCGCCATCGCGCAATGGAAGATAACACATCAAAGTTTCATAACGATGAAAGTCGACCTTTCTGGGGTGCGATGATTAGATCTTCGTCTCCTTATTATTAACCAGCCTTGGGATATCTCCTTTCCAAAAAGAAAGAGAAACATCCAAATCTGTTCATAAACGTTGAAGTAGCCGCGAACACATAATGTTTATAAATTTTTACACTAGGCTTTATACAGAGTCGTCTAATACCCTACGCTGTGCCAAATATCATCCTGTGAAATAGTGTGTGGTGTGCGCTAATGTTCTTTGGCATAAGTACCTTATATTTTAAAATGAAATGGCTAGGTCTGATAGATGTAGAACACTGCTGGAAGTAACTAAATACTATTATAATTTCTTGGTTTCTTTCAACATAATATCTAAAATAGGTGTATCGTTAACATCAGGTGACCAACCCGTTCGCTCCATAGAATAAACAAACATCGTCACCCGCGTGCCGTTTAATTAAAAGTTGCGCCCATTAATCAAATCAATATGGCGAACGATCTCCGTGTCGCCGACGACCGCAGTCGGCTTAATTGCTAATGTAATTGGACATTGTATTCTGGAACATTCTGGATATATTTGAACTTGTCAATGTAATGTAATGTAAATGCGCATTTAATATTTTCGGACCTCAGTTAACCCTAAACGTAGTGAAAGCTGAGGAAATAAAAGATGTATCTGGTGAAACTAAGGCTAAGGATGTACGAAACGAAGTTGGAATCTCCTCGAGCATCTCTCTAAATTAAACTCGGGAAACCCCTAAGTACAGTGGTGGAGCGGACTTACTTCAAATGGGATATTAAGAATATCGGAAATGCTGAAGAAAATGTATCCAAGAAAACATAACTGCTGCATTTTAATAAACAAATATTACGCGTGACTCAAAGTAATCATCCATTCGTCCAGTCCAATCCTACATCGTTTGATTTTATAGACATATTTATCCTTTAAATAACCTTTTTAATGTTGATACCGAGTATTCGAAAAAGATGTACCGTTTCGATTTGCCGCCGCTCGGGACCGATGGGACTGTTGACGAATTATAACGATTGGTGAATCAAGTTACGATTGTAGAGTTACGAATTAGTACGCAATTGGTAGAATCTGGTACATATGGTGAATCAATATAGATTATTTGTACTTAGATACTGTTATAAACCGTGACCTTTTTAAAAATTTTAACACGTGTTTCATAACTTTGACGACCCATTTGGTGTAGCGGTTGAGACGTCGGCTGCTACACGAAGGGTTCCGGGTTTGATCCCCGGGAAGTACAAACATTTGTGTGCATGAACATGTCTGTTTGTAAAAGTCTGGGTGTTTTCTATGTAGGTATGTATGTATATGGAAGTATTTACTACCCATAATACAGGTTTCACGCTTAACTTGGGGCTAGATGGCGCTGTGTGAATGTCTGAGGATATTTGTTTTCTGTGGATATTTTTAATCATCTCGTATCAATAACTCTAGCATTAGTTATTAGTTATTAAGGTGTCACGTGAGGCGACATTTTTTAAATGTTATTGTTTTTTTCTGAAATCTCTACTACTAATGCATTTTTTGTAAATTACGACTGCTGTAAATCGCAGATAGCCTTACATCTTCACCGGGACATCGTATTCACAACCTTGACAATGGACGCAACGAGCCTAAAGGCATTGCTAAACGGAACTACAGCCTTGGCCCACAGCGTTGCAGGATTGCAAATATTGCAATTATGTATATCCCAGTGTGTCACCTCTTGACCCTGTATGCATGTATCATGGTAAAGAACATTTAGCTCATGCTAAATTTCTAGATTTTTTAAAACTTTTTTTGATAATATTATTTTGTTTTGTTGCAGGAAACAACCCAAAACGTTCGCCTTCGATCACTGTTTCTACTCGTTGGAACCCAGCTTGCCCAACTTCGCGTCCCAGAAAACAGTGTTCGAATGTCTCGGCAGGGACATTTTGGACAATGCCTTCGAGGGGTACAACGCTTGCATCTTCGCCTATGGACAGACAGGTTAGTTTTATAACAATTTTTTTGACCCATCAAAGACCGATAATTAATAATAATGATAATATCTAGTGAAATGCGGCATTAATGGAGAATAATAAATGTCTATCATTTGTTGGTCTCCGTCAATGCCGCTCTGTTATGATTAGGCGTATCACTTATCATCAGGTGAGCGTCCTGACCGCCCCGTTCATTTCATAACATAAAAACTTTTAGTGACCCACCAAAGTCTTAGGTTCGAAGATATTATTATCCCGTTAAAACCTTTAATATGTAACTGTAAGACATAAATATTTTAAATGCTTCGTTCAGTTTGCGTGTTTGGCTCAAAAGATTCCATGAATACAAGTCTAATTACCATTAAATTTGGATTAAATAAAAGGGAATTTGCTAAGCTAATTACTCCCTTAAATCTTAAGGTCCCTAGTGTTCAGTTGATTTCGTTGCACCAACATTACCATTGAATCATTTATCCATAATCCAGTTAAAGCCTCTCATTAAGTCCCAACCAACCAAAGAATGCCGAGTAACGAACCGAGTTTCAGTCAGCAATTCCAGAGACAAACAATGCCGATGAATTCCGCTTGAATTTCATGTAAAGGCTCTAAGAAGAACGTATCGATTTATCTCCGGAGTTCCTGTAATTCTTCCGATACGTAATTTGGTATTCCATAAGTCGTAAACATATTGGTTTTGTTGGAGGTAGCGAATAAAGACTAATGCTTCTGATGTTATACAAAATATCATTGAAATTGCCTCGGAAATATTTGTGCGTTTGATATTAGAAGTCAAGTGGATATTGTGAATATGATTTCCGGCTTGTATGGGAAATAATTTTGTTCCGATTTATTTAATAACATGTTTCGGAATCCGCAGTATTTCGTTACAATGCGGGTTCTATCAGGGCATATGTATGACAAAGGTTAATTTTGCGCATTCAAAGAGGTTATGCTGAGAGTTACGTGTATGAGTGATTGGTTTCTGCAGTATTTTTCCATTTGTTAATACATAATTGATGGTGCTGCCGGAGTATAAACGAAATAAATACGTTTTATTGATTTCCTCCGAAATACTTCTCATCTAGCAAAAAAAGATTCAGAAATCATTGTTATGGGAAGGCAGCGAAGAATAATTTATAATTATTTATTATATCTCGCGCAAAATGAGGAGATTGAGCATTGACCTGTGTTAAGTAGAGCTGAGAGAGATAAAATACTTAGCAACATATATCTAAGACAGTATCATATAAACACAAATCACTGGATTGTTGTTATTATTTTAAAAGATTAACTTATGAATAATGTGTCGAAACAGTTGAACAAGTTTAAAATATCAAGAATAATAAATAAGGATATTTTTCTTTACTTGTCTTGATGCAATTTCCATAGAAGTAAAATGCATACGTTCATTGGAGTTGCATGAGCTTTTCTACGTTTATTACTCGTACATTCAAAAAGCACTTTTGAAAGAGTGGGCGTTGACCTAAAACGGTGGGGACGCTGTAACACTAAATGTAAACTGAAATGTCGAAGAAAACATTCCCAGTTTTCTTCGACATTTCAGTTACTTCAGTTGTCACTTCCAGTTGTTTAGAATCGAAACTAATATAATCTGGGGCTATGAAAGCACGCTATTTATGGTTCTTTTTTGATGAAGTTACATTTTTAATATTCAAATTCTAATTTAAAATAAATAAAGCACCGTAACTTTAAATTTAAATTTATTCTCGTCCATTACGAAGTAAACACTTCGTATTCCAATTTTATGAAATTTTAAATATACTTAATATTAATCAAACATTAGATCAACAGTACACTAATTAGATGCATAATAACGAATAAAAGGTCAACCTGAAAATGTCTGAGATAAAATATTTACATGTGTAACAAATTCGGTATTCTCCACCATTCGCAATAAAATGCCAAACCTTATTTTCATAAAAGTGCACTTTATTTTACATGTCGTTTCATTGAACCTTTGTTTATTTGCAATATTGTATTTTTAAATACACCGAAACCAATAAATATTAGGTCAATTGATGTTAGTGTGCAATGACGTCACGTTTCAATTATCTCATACAAAATATATGGAAACGTTCCTTTTTGACAGTTCATAAAAAGTGCGTCAACGATTAGTGGTGTCAAATACCCAATTGTCTGTGTTTACAGAAGTTACATAGCCTACATTTTCAGTACTAAATCAAACAACAAACATATATATTAAGTATTTGATTAAAACATTCAAAATGACAAAACCGAGTCCCGCATTTAGGTCGACAATAACGTCTTGAATTGTGTAGATTTTACTTTAACGTTGGTGTTAATTTATTACCAAAAAAATTATGCACTAAATATACATATTACTATATTAAAATATACCTACATCTAATCATCATCATCAGCTCATTAAACGTCCCCACCGAGGGGAATGAGCCTACCCGTATAGGGTGATTAGGCCATAGTCGTCCACGCGGGCCCAGTGCGGATTGGACGACTTCACACACAACCTTCGAATCTCTTCGCAGGCGTGCATGAAGGTTTCCTCACGATGTTTTCCTTCACCGTAATAGCGTCGGATAACGCACATATATTTTCGAAAATTCGAAAACACATTGGTACGTGTCGGGATTTGAACCTCAACCCTCCCGGTAGGAAGGCGACAGTCCACACCATTGAGCCACCGACGCTCTTCTACAACTAATGCCATAAATAAATCAACAATAATAACCGTGGAAATATGAAAATTTATAAAGTAGGTTTTAGCTTATTATTTGTATCTCTGCTGTTTGTGTGAATTAAAAAAAATGACAAAAAAACAAAAAACGCTGGTAATAAAATAAGAAAATAACGCTTTCAATAAAATGTTGGTTAAAATCGATTTATCGCTTCTCACATTCCTCGTAAACCCTCAAAGGAAAGGAAAACCAAATTCCAGGCGTGTTGTATCGTGGTTTGTTTTTGACACTGACACGCTTAATGGGAAACCATTGAACAATTTGAACTTTGACGCGTATTAATCAGGTTCAATTTGTAACCTTTAAAAGATTAAATCTTCATTTTAACGACGACGTTTTAAGGCTCATAGGTGAATCGTTTATGGTTTTTATTATTTTAAACGAGCATTGAATTAGGTTACTTCAGTTTATAAATTATTGTTCGCAATATACGAGTCTTTGCAGAGCAGAAGCTAGTTGAATGTACATTCTAGCACCAAAGTTCTCTGAGCAATCTTAGCAATTAGCGTGTACTCAACAACGGATAAACATATTTGTATTCATGGACACCAAAAAAAATACGGAAGGAGTCTCGCTGACAACAAAAGTGTGTCAAAATTGTGCTAGTTTTTGTATAGAATACCACAAAATATTAAGACATTTGGCGCGTATCTGTCAATAGAGCCATAGATTATGTCAGGTAAAAATATAAAAAAAACGTGGAAAACCGCACAGTGAATAAAAGGAAAATTAATCTAGAAATTATGTGTCATAGGTAAATTAACAATTCGATTATATTTTTAGTTTAAAACACTAAAATCAGTATGCAAAAAATATTTGTCAAAATGACAGACAGCTGGTGTCATTTCGGGACACATTTTATTTATTTATTACAGTCCGTCCGTATTTTTTTATACGTCCATGTCGGTATTACTTAATTTTGCTTAAATACATTTTTTATTTATTTAATAGTTGATGTCAAGTTTATGTTTCTAATATCTGGAACTACTGATGTAGTCGCAAACTTGCCATCTATTACATCAAATCTGTTTTTAATGCCTGTAATACATGACGTCATGTCTAGTTCTGCTACGGTTGTACTGTAAACATTGTGCAGATTCGCTTTTGTGTTTAGAGTGTACCTACCCAAGGGAAAGTTTCAGAGTGAAACTGAAGATAACAGCTCAAGTTTCCGGGACGTGGGTGGCTTGCTGTTTGACGGGCTGTTACGTAAGGACGATAGTTTTGTTCTCATAGTTTTCCTTATCTTCGATTCCAACTCGTAAATATAAAAAAATATATATTTAGTTTGTATATAGGCCGCTTAAAAAGCTGCGAAAAGAAGCGAGTAATATACGTTTACAGCGGCAGACACTAGGCTAGAATGAAGCAAGCAACTTGTATTGTGTAGCTTGTATAATTGTGTAATAATAGTTAATAATAGGAAGTCAGTAAATACATAATATATCACATACCTAGATCTATGGAAACAGACATGTTTCTGAACTGACGGTTGAAGGGACGCACCAATTGTTAGTGCATAATACTTACAATCAATTTGTAGTAACCCATATGTTCTTGCCCATATTAATGTTTGACAAATATTCACAAAAACAACTACGCTAATGTGGTGGTTAGGCCAGAACTTATAAAGACATATAACACCAATGCTGAAGGCCTGTTCACTGTAGTAGGGCTTAGCTCTACGCATTTAGCCCCAATCGCATACAAACCAAAGCGGCTTATCCATCTTTTTGTTTCGCGGAAACACAAAGAAACATTATCCCATGTATTCAGTTTATAGACATCTATGAATGACGACTCTTTTGGTCTAATGGTTGAAACGTCTGCTCCTAAACCAAGGACCTTAGGCAATACCGTCGCCCTACGCAATTAGCGTGCCCAAGCCTATACAAACCAAAGCGGCTTATACATCGCTCCGTTTCGCGGATACTCAAAGCAACATTACCGAGCAAAGCCGGGTTTACGTTGGCGGCACGTTCTCAAAATTTTCCACACTGTTTCCAGTTTATTCATAGACATCTCAGGCCGTATTTGAAAAGTTTTCAATGCGGCAAAATGAACCGTTTGCGTGCGGTTGTGACGTTTCACCTTTGAGTGTGATGTTATGAAGCCGTGCATAAACGGCTTTTTTCGACTCACTTCCAAGTGACGCCAGCCACGTGACAGTTTTTGTTTCGAATTCAATAAGGCACCATAAACATGTTTGTTGTTCGCTTTTAGCAAGTTATGCTGAGAACGATCTAGAGTTGATATTAAAATTAAAGAACGTTGATGTGGTAGTAGGTGATTCAATCTCGAGATTTTTTTATTTTTTAATAATTTGAAGTACAATTTACTTAATATAAATAGTATGGGAAATATAAAACTAAGGTGACCTAATTAGTTATGTTCTTAACTTGTCAATCCGTAGAAACTGAACCCTGATGTTATTCAGTATTACTTATTTACAGATTACGTCGCTACTAATTTGAAAGTCGAACAACTGTTCTAAACTGTGTTTACGCAACTGTACGTGTTCGAGAAGTAAATTGAGAAAAAAGACAGATATCTACACTTTTTATTATAGCATTGTTACTGTTTCAAGTATAGTTGCGCTTATTTTACCATTAAAAAGCGGTTTTTAAATACACACGTATCTCTCTTTGATATCTTTGGCTCATTAATCTTAGGAAACAAGCATTTAGTATAAATACATTCGTTCCCTTATAAAGCTTCGTTATAGAATAAATGAATGAATTAAGAGTGTTATTCATGTGTCCGCTAATTTAGCAATGGTCATATATATTACTGTTCATGATTATCAGCTCCCAACCTTTGAATTTCTTCGTATTCGTGCGCAGGTGTCCTCACAATACTTTCCTTCATCGTAAGAACACACATTATAATTTCGAAAATTCGAATAGTCGGTACGAGGCAAGATTTGAACATGCACCCTCCAGATCGGATGGCAACAGTCCATACGAATGAGCCACCGACGCTCTCATACCACTTCATTCAGCAGTTACTTACTATGTTATGATAGAAAAATGGAACGGTTCCACTATCAGTTGTAAATATTCCTAATACGAACAAGAAACCTGTGAAATAGTAATTACTAGATATCCTAAAATAAATTACGAATTTTGTTTTTAACTACCACTACCAGTTTTCAAGAAGAAATAAAATGTAGGCTCTGAATTTCAGGTCCCTGTATTATTTCTTGTAAACAATAGGCAACTCAAATATTCCGAGACAATACACCGTTCCGAAAGGAACAAAACTTAATTGCGTTGTAGTTAATAAATAAGCCCGGGAAAGATCCCCAGGCTGTCGTTAGTCGGGATTGGGGATTCCTGACTTTGCTTTTGGCAATTGTTTAGCTAATCTATTTAAGTTGGTAATAGTATTCTTAACTTTTTTGAAATAATTTCTACTCGGTCGTATCTATTATGTATAGTAAAACAAGGAATGAATAAATTTTAATGATTATTTTTGGTGTGAATTTAGTATATCGTGTTACGTCATGCCTTTTTATCTTTATAAACTAACTAACAACGTCTCATCATCGTTATCATGACATACGGCCTCAATTAATAACTTCCACATGGACGCATCCCTAGCAGATAATATCCATCGACTCAGTTCCACCTTAACCGAGTCATGGGTCCATCTGGTTGGGGACAACTGCAACTCCCAGGCCAACTGGCCTTCTCTTACCCCATGCCTTAAGCTCACTCAGTCAGTTTAAACTGCAACCTGCCACGCCGATCCAATGCTTGATGGTAGCTCGCCAGACTAATTTACCATTCGGCAGGATCTACCACGAGCAGAAGTTGGTAAATGTATTTAGATATGGCGACAGTCGTTAGAATCTTCAGTAACCGTGTTGATAGTTGATTGTTAGTTATAACTTATAAATCATGGTCGTAACTTCGACTTTTCTCCGCGGCTATAGAAAATATGGTGGTCATTAGAAATGACGATAGATCGTAATTGTTATATTTTTAATTTATTGATTGAGTATTATAATGTTCGTGCTTTATTGGTCTGGGCGTTGAGTTTAGATTGCTGTGTTTTTTTTTATATGTGTACAGGTCAGGATGCTCACGTCATGGTAAGTGATACGCCTGACCACGACAGAGCGGCAATAAGGAGACCAACAACTGAAAGACAGTTATTATTCTCCATCAATGCCGCACTGCGCCCGTTAACAACAGATGTCAGGTCTCTTATACCCGGTAATTTTACTAGCTAGTCTAATCCGGGGAGCGTAGTTTTGATATTGCAGACTTTATCACCTGATTGTCTGAATAAAAAGGATGATTCCGTGCTTCAGAGGACACAATAGTTTTGTTTGTAAAATCAAATAAGGTTTTGAAATCCCAAAGGTCGATTTTAACCGTTGCTCCGGTGTACGTCTGACCTTACAAGCGAATCTCCCGGCGCGCGACCGGCGCGAATAATTAAGCTGTAATTAAACACCAGAAGGCGTTGGTAAAGCTTATATATTTGTGCTTTAAGCTAGGAGCTTTATGCGAATGGAGTAAGGATTAAAATGGCACACACCTTACCATTATGTCTAAGTGCCGTTACGGTACGGCGCTTATTTAGGTTCCATGGTATTGAGAAACAATTTTGCCTCGCTCTAAAAGTTCTGTTTTTATTAAAAGGTACAAATAACTGAAGAAAACAATCCCATTCCTGTAGTTACGTATAAAATTGGAATTAATCAGT
The DNA here is from genome assembly GCA_019425675.1 of Leucinodes orbonalis. Classification (NCBI taxonomy): domain Eukaryota; kingdom Metazoa; phylum Arthropoda; class Insecta; order Lepidoptera; family Crambidae; genus Leucinodes; species Leucinodes orbonalis. The sequence goes on along the minus strand of PQWD01006814.1, from coordinate 9,998 downwards.
TATTATTAACAATGTCACGTTATCCGACGCTCTTACGGTGAAGGAAAACATCGTGAGGAAACCTGCGCACGCCTGCAAAGAGATTCAAACGTTGTGCGTGAAGTCGTCCAACCCGCACTGGGCCCGCGTGGAAGACTAAGGCCATATCACCCTATATGGGTGGACTCGTGCCCCTCGGAGGGACGTTTAATGAGCTCATGATGATGATTAAACAATGAAACAATTTTATGTACCTAAATATTCCACTGTTGTTTTTGTGCTATTTTATTAAGATTACTTCATTAATGTTACGCTACCAAATGACATCACAAAAGGTGGTAAGCCAGAAATAGATTGGATCATTTATTGCTTAACACTTTAATTGAATACATTAACGTAATTGTCAATGAGATACTTTGATTCATGCGATACATTTATTTATATGTATACCTACACTACTACTCACAACCAACTAAACACGAAGCGAAACATATTATTTTAAGCTAATCGACAAATATTTTGATTTGAGAACGTCGGTGGCTCAGTGGTGTGGACTGTCGCCTTCCTACCGGGAGGGCTGAGGTTCAAATCCCGACACGTACCAATGTATTTTCGAAAATATATGTACGTTATCCGACGCTCTTACGGTGAAGGAAAACATCGTGAGGAAACCTTCATGCACGCCTGCGAAGAGATTCGAAGGTTGTGTGTGAAGTCGTCCAATCCGCACTGGGCCCGCGTGGACTACTAATCACCCTATACGGGTAGGCTCGTGCCTCTCGGTGGGGACGTTTAATGAGCTGATGATGATGATGACAAATATTTGATATCTTTGAATTTAAAAATATGTCCCTAATCTCGAACAAAAGGCAAATATAGTAGCATTATTACAATTGATGAAATAATGCCTATTTGTTTCATACTTAGTATCTGCTATTACTGCTTCACATATAATCAAAAGCTTCGCGCACGGTTGAGTGATCGCGAGGCGTGTCGCTGATGTAATGGCTCAAGTACACAGGTTCAATTAACTCGCTTCACGTGTTTCGACTGTCTTCAGTTATAAAAAGATGGTTATTACGTAATGTTTTCGGGATAATATTTGTATGATAAGTCTAGTTATTGTTTAAATCTGGATGTCAATTTTATATTTCTTAATAAAAATGGCACTGATCTTATAAAAACTCTCTTAGAATTCGATGCGTTAATGAAAAAAAAAACGTTTTATTGTAGGGTTCAATAAAAATAAAAATGAAATCATCTCATACTCGTATTTTAGTATCTAAGTATAAAATGTATGTGCCTAGTATCTAAGTAAAAAATAGGTATTTTGGTGGAACATGACTGAATTTCAATTTTTATATTGTAAGTTACTGAAAAAAGAAATCTTTAATTTATATCACTTCATATTACATCAAAATTTAACACACAACCTCAAATATTACTAACGTTGAAGAAGCTAAAGTAGCTTTTTTATACCTTTCCTGCAAGAAAATTCACTTAAACACCCGTGCTAACACACAAACACTTTCATTTGTTTACAATTTTAGTAAACATACAATGAATTTCGCCGGTAATCCTACATAATCCTACTATACACGGAGCACACTCTAGCGCTCAGGTTTTAGTGTTTCGTAAACAACGGCGATTATCTTAAGCCGAAAATAAACATTTGAAAAGCTCACTAACACTTTTACTTTGCGCTTGTCTCATGTTAGACTTAGTTGGGTTGGAAATAGAGATCAATTTCCAACTTAGCGTTAATTTATCGGTATTGGACACATCGTGTCGTCGTACATTCTATTGAAGAACTGTCGTAGATAGGTATATACGATTATTTGCTTTGACAGCCTGTTATACTCCACTACTAGACAGAAACTCGATTTGACGATGATAATGACATTTTTAATTTGCTATAACTTCACACATGACAGACGAGAGATTGCAGTATCTATTAGATGTGGGACAATGCTGATGTTTTTTATATTACAATCTTTACATTATAATTTTTATTTATATTGATATTTACTCCTGAGCCATGTCTGACGACACCCGCGGGAAGAGTAGGGTTGGTGATAATTATATTTTAATCACAACTTTTTAAGAGATATTGTTAGCAAAATAGAAACAAGGTTTTAATCGTACGAACGGGATTGTCTTAGGTGTACAACACGCTGTGTGAAACTTTTTGAGAATTATATTTAATTAATACTTTCAACGAATTACTTTAAAATATAAAATATGGAGGCCAAAGAATGCCTCCATATTTTATATACAATACATATGAAATTTAACATCTAAATTTGCAAATTTAATTATAAAATAACTTGTACACTCGCTATTTAGAAATTATTTATAGCTTAGACAACATATTGTATTTGCGATACCTGTATAATAGAGTTTGGCTCAATTCTAAACTCCAGCGTAACGTTCAAAATTGTTTATTTTTGAGTAATGTAAAAAAAAGAAAAATGTTTTTGATGATTTGATGTAAGGTATATACACTCGTATGTCTTCAAGTTCTTGATTTTTCTGGTGGGTAACGGTGTGAGTTACAACTTTCTACAGACCTTCGCACGTATCTTGTGTCGGCATTTTCAATAAAGGTTGTTGCAGGGTGCTCTCGACATTTCTAGACGTGGAAAGATTGTTTTGTATTACAAGCATAATGGTAGTTTTATATGAATATAATAGATGGTATGTTTTCTTATTATGTTATACGGAAAATGCATGTTCGATATATTCCTTACAGAATTACAGTATATTACTGCAATACATAATAAGATATCTACATTCGTTCGGTGTGCTAGATCTAGATATCTGGGTCTTGAAAAAGTGTATTGATAAAGAAAATACAATGATATTAAAGTCCGTTTAAACTTCATAGTAGACATGAAACTAACCCCACACTATGCAGGAGTTTAAATGAAAATGTTTGGAGATTTTTCTCTTGCAGGTGTGCTAAACCAGACTTGAGTTACGCAGGTGATTTGGATAACAGGTGATAAATCTCAGCGCTAGCGCCGAGTGGCTACTTAAAAATTTAAATAACACCAAGTTGGGAATTACACGAGAGATTGCTGGGAATTCTAGTTTTTTCTTAGGTAGATTCTTTTTTGATTTGACCGTACACAGATAGGCGAAACCTGGGAAGTTTCGGAGATATCTGAATATTACATATGTAAGTCACAAAGTGTCTACTCCAGACCAAAGGTTTAAACCCAATAACTTACATTTCTACCGGTCATAAGCTATCTACAGCAACGGCTACTCGCCATCTTAAGTTTTTGAACGCCTGTGATATTGATATGAACTACCTTTACGCCTTGCCCATTGCCACTTCAGCTTGGTTACACGAGTGACTATTTCGGTATTCTTACTTCGTCTGTATATTTTCACTTTCTGATTGCATTCAAAATCCTGTAACTTTATCGCTCGGTGCGTGCCATAGAACAGAAGCTACGCCAATAAAAGAAACTACGTTTGAGCAACTTACGTCATCGCTACAGTTAAATATATTAAGTACATAACATCGACAGACATTAATGAATTTCTCACCATCGATCCGGCAATCCGTTTCACAATTATTAGCACAAAAGGTCCGTATGCACCATTGAGCCCGTCAAACACGGCCGGCACAATTTTCTCATAGCGACTTGAGATTGATTAATAATAACGGAAATCATGACGTGAAGATTGAACAAGTAGCCGGAGTGTTACCAAGTGGAAATTGAAGGAGACGGAATGTCGGACAGTCCGTAAATCTTCCGAGGCTAGTTAATACAATGCCTAAACAAAGTAGGGACTGAATTCAAACAATGCGAACTGAAGGAATACTGCTATTTGCGGCGTGAAAACGGTGCATACTAAAATGTTCCTGCTGTGCAGGTAATAAAAATACTTCAAATAACCGCAAAGCTTAAATGTGTCAATATATTTCACGCTACATTAACTGTTATGGTAAGATAATGCGTTACTATATCGAAGGTTAAGTTAAAATCCTTAAAAGATGGATTTCTTTTTTTCTGACAGTAATTTGGAGTGAAAGTTTTCGGAATAACTTCATGACTGTATACACAACGATATCGGCGGTAATGTGTTGTCAAGGACTTTATACCGTGAAATAATAGGTATTACGTAGGTAAAATTGCATCACCTTGTGTTTAATATGTAGATTGCTACGCTTACTGCAGTGTGTTTGTCACGAGAGTTTTTAAAAGTACTGGTGACGTAATGTGATAGAAATTGTACTCCATATATTTGTATTCGTGTGAATGCTGGTCGAGTAAGGATAAATTTATTATTTTTAGAAAGCGATAGCTCGTATGGGTGAATACTTTACATAGACGACAGTCCAAGGAGAAGTACTTCTGTGTAGAAAGAGGGCACGGTAGCTTGTAAAATTATAGGGCTTATAGGAACCTAACACCTGGGGTGACGGGCGCAAGGTAAAAACTAATTACTACGAGTAGCAAGTAATTGTTTTCTTTAACACTGCATCTGTTATGTTATACTCTAGTTTCTAATGACCTTAAAAACATGTCTTATTAATGAAACAAATACTTATGTTTTTCATCATATGCCAATGCAGTTCTTATGACTTTGTCACGCTGAATCATGAATGAGATTGTATACGCCCTCTTCACAGACTGCACTTGGCGCATATCTGCAGACGGTGTATGCAGTTATCTGGTGCGGACGGAGCGGGGTCGATGCACTAAGATAGCGTCCGAACGGACTTTTTCTCACTTCACTTAAATTTGTTATGAGAGCGTAATTCGATCTTTCAATATCAATCAGTGTTGAAATATGGTTGATTCAAGTATATATAACGTCGTAATAGTTTAGGTTTTTAAAATCAAACAACTCGAGTGAGACGCTTGGATAATATTTATTCTTCTGACGTAGTATGTCTTGTACAATATTTAAACTATGATAAAATATCTTGTGTGTTTAAGAAAGATTGGTTGCATCTTGCCGTTGTTATTTAGTAATTGAAATGTTTTCAAAATGTATTTTTTATGTTGTAAGTTGGATGACTCGTCACGATGGTAAGTGATACGCCTGACCATGACACATGCGGTGTTGAAGAAAATTTAACATTAGGTAGTCATTGTTTTCCGTCAACGCTGCCCTGCGCCCGGCACCCGAGCTGGCAGGTGCTCGGTATCTTATACCCGGTAATTTTAATAGCTACAGTGCCTTCAGCCCCAAAAACAGATATGCAAAACATTCCCTATTTTATGGGACGGTATCTAGAAATGAGGAGGTACCTATCTAGACGACTCCGTACCGAGTGCACCACCTAGAAAATAATTATGTAGTTTCTTGTTTTGACGTTCAAAAGTTCACAAAACGAGCACACATTAAATTTAAATGCCTTGAGCTAGGTTACCTAACCCTTTCCGCAGTCTCTAGTCACTCTCAGGGATGTTGCTCGAGCTTGTTGAATGTTAAATTTTAATCTTATTAATTTCGGCTTAGAGTTCTAATCAGAGCTCGTATCATGCAAATGGCTCTACCAGGTGGTACGGATATTACAGGAACGCATCATATATTCACCGCACAACATCAAACACATTTGTGAAATACGTAAGCTGATAAATTGAACTATAGATTTTTTATAATAATACTTGTACAGCACAATATATAATATGTTAAAATTGTGTACAATAATTTTGCCTTTAAATATACAAACTCTTGATCACGGTGAGTATAATGAACTATTTCGGCGTTTATTGATGTTTCAGTTTCCCGAGTCATGCGGCTAACAACCTTAAAGTGTTAACCGATAATCCTTAGCTGTTTATGTTGGTAACTAAGTTTCGAAGCCCCAAAACTGGTTCTGTTGGTGCTCACAATTGTATTTGAAATAAACGAGCTTTTTTGCACGACTGTAGCATCCAGTTGGGCTCGAAGAATTTTTGTTCTTTGGATAGGTCCTGAACAATTTAGCGACACAGTGCAAAAAGGCATTAACATCCAAATGATGTGTGAGACCCATTCTCTGTGAACGGATTCTGGAGATTTATTTTGAGTTAATGTTTCACAAAATGCATTCGAGTACGGCTAGCTATGGTCGCAAATTCGTCCACAAAGAAAATTTGCTGGAACACCGTATTTATTTAGTACCACCCAATGATGTAAAAAGTATGGATTCGTGATATGCTCACAAAATAATCGAAAAAAGTGTTTCGAATGCAGTGACAACACACATACACATATTTCGAATTTCGAACAAATTTACCTAAACAAAAGAGTACAAACTGTACTGTCTTCGGCGGTTCGTTTTTGAGGCACGGATGGCGTATCTACCTTTATATATACAGAGAATATCATTGGTACTACCCGGCAATAATGGCGGACGTCACACAAAACCACGTCTGATTGTATACTAATCTGATGCAAGTACCACACGATAAAAACGGGTTGCAATCCATTATAAAAAAAAAACTATGTAATAATTAATGCTTACCTATATGAGCAGTCAATCAGTTTAAAAAATAACATTAATTTATTTACGATTATATATTAATAGTTATTAAAAATATATTCGCAGAAGAATACGAAATGCGATTCGGGAAGTATCCCGTGAATTTTCCAATACGGTTAACGCCTACGTTGATAGAGTAAATCTAGATTTAACCGCACTGCAAGTAGGACGTCTTAAAAATCCACCAACGTTCTTATGCGCGCGTTACATCAACACTGATTTTATTAACAGACGCCATTTTGTATTGTTCATTCATTTTCTGACCGCTCATTCATTCGCTCACTCAGAATAACGAGTGCGCAAGCGGGTTTACTTTTTTATCCCTTAGAACCATTTATTTGAGAGATTTAAATCAAAATGTTTTTCTACAAAAAGATGTAGGTTTTATTTTAAAATTCATACATTATTTTTTTAGTTATTGATGACAATACGACGAGTAACGGCTTAATGTAAAAGTTAAACGTAGAGCCATTTTGAATAAATTAAAATACTTCTGACGCATTAAGTAGGATTTCCAATAACAAATGAGGTCTCTTTAACCTATCACAGTCCACTGCAGGACATAGGTCTCCCCAAATTTTGCACCAGATATCCCGGTCCTCCGCTTTTCTCATCCAGCCTCCACCAGCGACCTTTCGCAAGTCGTTGGTCCATCGGGCTGAAGGGCGTCCTATGCTTACCAAGATGGTTTCTTCTCAGTGGAAAACTACCTCCCGAACCAGTGGTAGCTTCATTTGACATTCATAAGTGTTCTGTAAGGACCTAAACTGAATAAACTCTTTTCATTTTTTCATTTCAATATAGCTCTGTTTGTATATTGCCAATTATTTTCCCATTCTATGCGGCATTGCGGTCGTGCAATGCGTTTCCGTGCACTCGGCGTGTTGACCACTCATCTCCGGGAGACCGTTTCCTTTCATCGACCACAAGTACCATGAGCTTTCAAGTACGCTTTTCATGTGTTGTGTGTCCTAGAGAACATAGCTATGTTTATATTTGCGGTCTTGCTGCGTACGGTTATAAAGGACAGTGGTTTGTATAAGGTATAGGGAGCTCTTGGATATATTATTGTCAGATCAAAATTTTTATTAGGAACTTTTAAAAGGTAACAATACTGTCATACATGGTTTTTGCGAATCTTTATCCGTTAACGCAGCAGAAGCTCTTAAGGAAAAAATATTCCCCGATTTTGAAACATTCATCCTTGCCGCTCCGCTCCTTTTGTACTTAGGGTGATATAGCTTATAGCCTTACTCGATAAAGACACTGAAAGAAATTTTCAAATCGGCCATGTTGTTCCTGAGATTAGCGCGTTCAAACAAAAACAAACTCTTCAGCTTTATGATATTAGTATAGATTTAATGGGTAGGTAATAAACAAGCACACTATTTACCAGATATCAACAGTGATAGCACTACCTATTAAGCTTACACAAAAGAATCTACGCGTGACCGTAAACCGACATTACCGTAACCCGTCCGTGTTTAATCTAATTGTAAGAGTAAATGTTAGTGAATTCAATTTTGAGAAATGTTATAATAACCTAGAGTCGAATCAATTACTTATTATAAATTATTAATATTTGCATGCCTAATACAGGCAGAACCACTCTACAATGGTATATGCTACATTATATACAATATATACACTTTGTAAAACTTATATTCTGTGCAAATAAATAATCTTATTTTATCTTATTGCTAAAAGGATATGATCAATCTCTAATGAATATTAATGTTACAAAAACGATTACTAAAACAAACCTTAAAGCTTACAATTTACATGACTCAAGTTTTATTTATGGACATTTTTGTATATTGGTCCGCTGTAAAAATAAATGAAAAAATAATTCAAAACGCTTCTTTACGTTCTAAGTAGACGTTAACGGCTGGTGGCTGGCGAAAAAGGAAATTTTCTCAGTTCGCAAATATGCAATTTACGTCAAATGTATCAAATAAATGGTGGCGAAAACCTTTGCTGAGGTGGTATTAAAATATCTTGGGAAAGTGAAAAGTGCTGGGTAATTGCAAATGTTAAGTCGCAGTTTTATTTTTATTTCAACTGGATATTTGGCCAGGATGTGATGTATGCACTGTGTAGTCTAGCCGCTCTATAGTCCAATATGGATAGTTTATCGATATAGTATTAATACTTGGGCAAAAACGAGAATATCGATACTATCATTTTTTTCTAACTGACTACTGCTGTTGGCCGCTGATGGCCTTTACAGCTTCACCGGGCAATTAGGATACTATCAATGGTATGAATATTGGAAAAACAATCGATACTATGGAAAGTATTGATAATATCGATAGTATCGATATTATAAATGATTTCCAAGATCAAATGTCGATAGTTTGACTATCTATATGGAAATGCAATGCTTCAAAGCACCATTACATTGCTTGACTGTAAGCGATTGAAGAGAAGATTAGTAAAGCAGTTTAGAACGTTGCGAGTTTGGTTCTTACCTTAATATTCTTGAGGTTTTAGGGGCTTAAGTTTCATAAAATAAAACAAAATAATGTATGTATCACAAATAAATACAATAATTCTAAGTTAAGTTCGAATCATATTATTAATTGATACAATTTTTTAGATATGAGGCGACTGAGTTTAGTCTGCCATGTCCTTACTAAATTGACAATTAATATAGAACAAAATCATCATCGGCTCATTAAACGTCCTCACCGAGGGGCACGAGCCTACTCATATAGGGTGTACAGGTCTTAGTCCTCCACGCGGACCCAGTGCGGGTTGGACGACTTCACGTACAACCTTTGAATCTCTTCGCAGGCGTGCGCAGGTTTCCTCACGATGATTTCCTTCACCGTAAGATCGTCGGATAACGTACATATATTTTTCGAAAATTTGGAAATACATTGGTACGTGCCGGGATCTGAACCTCAGCCCTCCCGATAGGAGTGCAATAGTCCACACCATTGAGCCACCGACGTTATATGACACAAAGCGACTTTTAAATATAAAAAGTTGGCGGCAGTATGCTTTGGCGGCTTATATCCGCTCCCGGTAACTACTCGGCTTAGAAATTCAAATTGTGCTCGGCAGCGTCCTCAGTGGATCGCTGTTCGATATTGAATCTCGAGTGGCCTTTTCTGTGAAGGTTTTAATTTGGGCTATAAATCTATATTGGCACTGGCTTTGTAGACGCTAAATTGAAATTTGGAAATTTGGCCTTGATGAAATTTGGAGTAAATTAATCATAGTTTTACCTAAGGCACAATGTTATTACAAACCTATCTTTAGTATATTACGTAGTGAAATTATTCCGCTGCTATCGTCATGACATTTATTAAAAATGTATCTTAATACGAAACGCTTTAAATTCAATATTTTTATCACGTACGTATGTTACCAAGTACATACGAGTATATGACTGCAAATGTCATAAAAATCGGAGATAATGCCAACGAGGACCTCCTCGTTGGCTACCTAGCCTACCCGATGATAAGTGGATACCCAGACATGTTCATGAGCACATTTTTATTTGTTGATTGTTTGTTCT